>OY284473.1:9122981-9212723 GCA_958336335.1 Dilophus febrilis
TCTCCAATTTAGCAATGCACTCCTGTTTCGGAGCACTAGGTATATCCGCTTCAACCGCTCTTAAACGATCCGCCAATTGGTTCAATTGAATCTCGTTCTCCCGCACTTCACTTATCAATTTCGATTCTTTTTCCTTACTGACACGAATCCGCTTATGTAAATCCTCAATAAAAACTTCTCTCTCCCTTGATAAATTTTCCGCCTCCAACTGTCCCCTTTTATATTCACCAATTGCCCTCGCGTAATTCGCAGCCCTTGCTCGTTGCTCTTTTAATAACGCTTGATTTTGCTCTAAACGACAATTATGAGCCGAATTAATTTTAACCAGTAATTCATCCGTTAACTCGGTACTATGTAACGGAAATTTTCCAGTCAGACTAGTCTTGAATTCCAGGAATTCCCTTCTACTCAAAATTTCCCGGAGATCTGACCATAAATTTTCGTTTAAAGCCCGTAAATTCGCCTCAGCCCTTAAAGTATCCTGTCTCAATTGACTGGCCTGGTCTTTTAACTCAGCGTGTGACATAAAAATTTTGCTAAAATGTGCGTAAAATTGATTTTTTTTTTTTTTTCTTCCAAAGTATTTTTATTGTACAATTCTTATTTTAAATTGTTCATTTGTTTGGGGCTTTTGTTTTGGTTGTTGTTGTATCTTAACGTTTGAATGTGATGCGGTGATCGGTTGCTTGGTAGCAGTCACCTGTATATCCCGCATTCTTTTCCTATCCTCCTCCTTATACTGGTTGACCATCTGCTTTAATTTCACCTGCAATCGCCAACGTTGCTGTGGATCTAAACATAAGGCGATTACTTGTTGTAATTGACCAATTTCCCGGCGGCGACGAACTCTAATACCACCACGATGTTTATATACCCTTGTGTTGACTTCTACTGACAAAGGCGATCGAGGCTTAATACGGTTACGGTATTGCTCGATGGTGAGGGGTTTCGGACCGGCATTAGGGTTTTCTTTAATGATATTTGCGAGTAGTTCCCGTAGACGTGAGGTACCTATACGTAATAAAAGATGAAAAGGGTTAACACTTGATGATGCATAACCACAATCTCACATCCAAGAGAAACAAAAAATGATTGAAAGATTGTATTCCCAAGGCTTATTGGAGCCTACATGAAATACGGTGTTTGTTTGCGTGATTTAATTGGTTAGGCTATTCTTGCCGATTTGCCAATTTAAATCACGATTAAAAATGCATTAGGTTAAAAATACTAAAAAACTTTATTATTAAAATTAAAATTATTAAAATTAAAGTTGAACAAAAAAAAAAAAATTTATTTATTATTGCATTGTTTATATGAAAAAAAAAAATTGTATTAAAATTAATGTTCTAGGGAAAAAAAAAATTTTATTTATTATATCTGAAAAAGAAAAAAAAAATTATTATTATTACTTATTTTACTTACCTATCTTTGATCCCCCAGGGATCCTACCGGCTGCGCCAAATGTTGAGGAACCTCAAACTTCTCCAATTTAAACATTATTTTTTTTATTTGTTTTATTAACTATAAATTTATTTTGTTAAACTTCTTATTACTTATACTTATTACTTATACTATAGAATACTTATACTTAACAATAATGTGTTTTCTTTTATTATTTTATTTTTACTCTCCTTTAAATTAAAATTGGTGTACTATTTATACAAATAAAATATGCAAGTCATTGCAAGACAATTCTATTGCGAAAATAAATCTCACGGTAGAATTGTCCACTTGCACAAATTTATGAATTGGCTGTTAATTGATTTCCGTTCGCTAGTATGGGAAATCAATTAGCCAAAATTGCATATTGTATCTATATATTTTTTATACACATATATTTTTTCTTCAATTTTTTAATTGTTGACACCAATTAACAAAATTGCATTTTTTTTATTTATTATTTATTTTAAAAAAAAAATCAAATTGATTACTACGGAAATGCATATATGTAATTGGAGTATTTTGGTTAACATATGCATTTTATATGTTATATATATATTACTTATTATTAATTTATTATTAATAATTTTTTATACATAGATATATTTAAATTTGTTAATTGTTGTCACGGGACACCAATTAACCAAATTGCATTTATTATTTCCCATGCATAAAAAAAAACGTAAAATATATAATAATAACAAAAAAAAATAACTTAATAAAAAAAACGGCATTATAATTTGATAACCGTGTATCAAAATTATAATATGTGGGATTTTGCGGTACATAAATTATATGGTATGGGAATTATTAACGTTATATGGTGAGATGAAGAATCTGTCATATAACAAGGCTATAGCGACAAAACCGAGTGATACACTCAATCAAAAATAGTGTTTGCTATATGTATACGCCGGCATGCAATGCGAAAGCGAAATATAAATAGCAATAACATTGTATGACCAATGTTATACATAACACTGAACAATATTATGACGTGCGTCGTCGATAACAATGTTATATGGAAAAAATGTTGATTACATATATAAGTTTTTATACGTGCACTAATTACCCAAACAAATGATTAATTTGATCGTACGATCTTTTATATAATCATGAAGGTAAAAACACTGAAACTTATACATCAACATTTATGATGTTCTACATCAAGGTAAAATGTATTACCTAAAATTGTTAATGGGGATATCATATCGGATAGTGTGATTCTTGGTAATGGTATTCACTCAATGGTTTTGTTTCGTACTGATTTAAAAATGTTTTGTCAACTCATCAGGCTATAGCGACAAAACCGAGTGATACACTCAACCAAAAATATTGTTTGCTATATGTATACGCCAGCATGCAATGCGAAATTGAAATCTAAATAGCATTAACCTTGTATGACCAATGTTATACATAACACTGAACAATATTATGTCGTAGGTCGTCGATAACAATGTTAAATGGAAAAAATGTTGATTACATATATAAGTTTATATACGTGCATTAATTAGCCATACAAATGATTAATTTGATCGTACGATCTTTTATATAATCATGAAGGTAAGAACACTGAAACTTATACATCAACATTTATGATGTTCTACATCAAGGTAAAATGTATTACCTAAAATTGTTAATGGGGATAGGATATTCAATTAGGTCAATAGGATATTCAATCAGGTCAATTATATTTCAACCGTCGTTGAGTTCAGTCGTATATATATTTTTTTAATTTTTAATTTATTTATTTATATATTTTTATTATTAATTTTTCAATTTTATTTTAAACTGTTTAAATTCATTATTTATTTATTTATTTATTTAATAATAATTTATTATTCATGTTATTTATTTGTTACTACTGGGTGCATTCTAGAAATCTAATTGTGGTCGTGATTTATTTATTTATTTTAATTAATTTATTCATTGTTAGTTAATTATTTATTTAAATTATAAGTGATTATATTATTATAATTGTTTTGTTGTTATTTGAAATAATTTCATTCGTGACAATGCCAATAACTAGAAACGCAGCAATAACATCAACATTAAATGCAAATTATTTCTCTGTTAAGAACACGTCTACATCATCCTCTTTATTGAAAGACATTACTACTAATGATGGCAATAGTGATAATGATAATAACAATAATAATAATAATAATAATAATAATAATAATAATAATAATAATATTAATAATAATAATAATAATAATAATATTAATAATCATAAGAATGTCATAAGTTCAAAAAATTTATCTTCAATCCCGAACACATTATATGTGTCTATGGTTAGTGATTCTGATCGAATGGATACACATGGCACTCCCTCTACTATAAGGTTAGATAATAATAATAATAATAATAATAATAATGAGCTGTGGTTTTACACAATTGAGGATATTAATAGGAAATTTGAGACTCTTTTAAAGGACATTAATATCTTAAAAGTTATTAATAATGATTTGAAAGAGCAGAACGTTTCATTAAAACATCAGTTGGACGTACTGTTGGTTCAATCTAATATACATAAACTGGCTCTCTCCCGGTTAATTAACGTTGATGATGAAATTATCGATAAAAATAATGATAATAATGATAATTATAATTTTAATAAGAAAAATAAAAATAATAATAATGGAACTAATAGTAGTAATACTGGTAAGGATTTTAATGGTACAATTAATACCGAACGGCAACAGCAACAACAGCAACAACAACTTCAACAACAACAGCAACAACAAGAAAAACGAAAACGAACACAACGCCAACAACAACATCAACAACAACACCAACAACAACATCAACAACAACAACAACATCAACAACAACAACAACAATTTCGTGTTGAACAACCATCCAGTAAGCGTCATAAAAGATCTCATGAGGATCTATCACCTATTGCTGACAATGCAATAATACCTACATTGAAGGCTGCTCAGCGTTTTAGGTGTATATTTGTCTCTGGGTTGGCTCCTGACACGACTGTGGAAATGATTGAGAATCATGTCAATCATAATATTGGTTATAATGATTGTCTAAAAATAGAACAGATTATGAATGTGAAACATATTGGTGGTTATTCGTCATTCAAGATTTATGTTCCTGATGACCATTTTATTTTGTTAGTTGATGTTAAAAACTGGAACATCAATAATATTATTGTTCATGAATTCCGAAATAAAAATTTTCGTATTCGCAGTCTCAGAACAAACCGGAAAATAAGGCAGAAATAGACACTCTTAAAATATTTTATCAAAATGTACGTGGTTTAAGAACCAAAACAGGTGGAATGTTTTTAAATTCGACTTCTTATGCTACGGATGTGTATGTTTTGACCGAAACATGGTTATGTGATGGAATTGCGAATGCGGAACTTTTCGATTCATCGTATAATGTTTACAGGCGTGATCGATATCATAATACTTCGTTATCTACGCGTGGTGGTGGTGTTGTGATTGCGGTTGCATCTTCATTCCCTTCCAATATTATTGAATGTTCCCATCTCTCTTCTATCCTGGAATGTATTTGTGTATCCATCAACTTGGGTACTAAATGTGTGCTTTTATTTTGTGCGTATATCCCTCCAACTGCTGATGGTATTCTATATCAATCTTTGATATCATTCATTGATTATGTTCAGGCAGATTTTTGTAATGCAAACGATGAGGTGATGGTTTTTGGTGACTTTAATTTACCGGGAATTGAGTGGATTCGTTCAATTGATAATGATTCGATGATTCCGCGTAATGTTTATGGTGATGTGGAGGTTTCTTTCCTTGATGATATTTCATCGTTTGGTTTATTGCAGGTTAATGGCATTAAGAACCATAATAATAGACTACTTGATTTGATTTTTGTTCCTGACACATTGGATTTTTTAATTGTTAGATCCCTAAATTTTATTGTGACGGAGAATATTCATCATCCAACTTTAATTTTAAATATAAATTTTACCAATGACAGACATGCTGGTATGCCTGCGGATACATTTTATGAATTTGATTTCAAACACACCGATTTTATTGGCCTAAATAAGGGTCTGGCTGCAAATGATTGGAATTGTCTGCATGAATGTACTATGAATGTTGCCGTTATTTTATTTTATAATATTTTATTCAAATGTTTTTGTAAATGTGTGCCTCTCAAACCTTCCTTTGCTGTGTCATCCATTCATCCTTGGTATGATGGCGAACTTCGTTCGATTCGTAATAAAAGAAATAGGTTATGGAAATCATATTGCGCCTCAAGGGGTGCTGATGATTTCTATAACTATCAACTTATTTGTGATCAATTTAACAGCCTTTCTTCTTTGAAATATCGATCACATATTTTTCGTATGGAATCCGGTTTAACCAGGAATCCTTGCGATTTTTGGAAATTTATTAATGTTAAACGTTCCATCGGTGGTTCGTCATCGCATATTGGATACGGTAGTGTGATTGGTTCCGATTCTGTGACCATTTCCAATTTATTTGCGGACTTCTTTGAAACTTCTTATATTAACTCTCCAACCTCTTCTGTTAATGTTGATGCCCATGGTATTCCTTCATTTGATCATTTGTCCACAATCAATTTCTCTTTTAATTGTGATGAAGTTTTAGGCTCTTTAGTGGGTTATAATAATAAAAATAAGTATTCATATGGCCCGGATGGTGTTCCATCTGCAATTTTAATTGGTGCCGCTGAATGTTTGTCTTTGCCAATTACTATTCTTTTTAATAAATCGTTAGTAGAGGGTTGCTTTCCAATATTGTGGAAAAGGGCAATTATAATTCCACTCTACAAGAACGGTGGCAGGGGCGATGTAAAAAACTATAGGCCAATTGCAAAATTATCTGTGATTCCTAAAATTTTTGAATCCATCATTGCTAATGTGCTGTCTTTTAATGTTAAATCGGTTATTTGTCCCGAACAGCATGGATTTATCTCTGGTAGATCCACGACTACGAATTTGTTGGAATTTACCTCTTATTGTTTTAAAAATTTTAATTGTGGTGAAAATTGGATTTGGTGATGCTTTCATTAATTGGGTTCGTTCGTATCTGAATAATCGCTCTTGTGAAGTGCTTTTTAATAATATTTTATCCAGACCATTTAATGCTTGTTCTGGTGTTCCACAGGGTAGTCATTTGGGACCCATTTTATTTGTGCTGTTCATTAATGATTTGCCGACTGTGTTTAAACATTCCAAATGTGAAATATATGCAGATGACGTGAAAATTTATAAATCTGTTTTTAATCTTGACGATGTCCATGCACTCCAATCAGATCTTGGTGCTTTTTATGATTGGTGTTCCGATAATTATATGTTTTTAAATATTGACAAATGTAAGGTTATGCAATTTACTCGTAAACGTTCTCCCTTAATTAATTCGTATCATTTAAATGGTAAGATTTTAAATACTTCTGACAAAACTCTTGACTTGGGAATTTATTTAGATACCAAACTAACTTTTAGGCCCCACATTGATTATGTGGTTAATAGGGCAAATTCTATGCTTGGTTTTATTATGCGAGTTGGTAAGGAATTTTCGGATCCGTATTGTCTCCGGGCTTTATTTTATTCGCTGGTACGGTCGATTCTTGAATATGCACGTCCGGTTTGGTCGCCGCATTATTCAAATGCTAAACAAAGATTAGAATCAATCCAAAGAAGATTTTTAAAATTTGCTTTAAGATCTCTTCCTTGGTCTGATTCAACTTTATTACCACGATATACTCATAGACTTGCGCTATTAAATATGCCGACCCTAGAAAAACATAGAAAAACATAGAGAATATATTGGGCTGTCGTTTATATGCGGATTAATTAATGGTAAATTTGATTGTACTTCCTTATTGGGAAAATTAAATTTTAAACTAAATATTCGCGGTCTACGGTCAATTGAATTTTTTAATGTTGAAACCCATCATACCAATTATGGTCATTTCAATCCTTATAACGTTTTACTGATGTCATATAACTCATATAGCCATGTGTTAATTGATAATAATGTAAAAAGTCCCCAATTTAAATTACATTTTTATTGTAATAATCGGTGATTGCAACCGAATTTTGATTGTTTTTATTTTTTAAATTTTAAAATTTTATTTAATTTTTTAAATTTTAACAATGTTGTTATGAATTATGAAATGATTATACTTAATGTATAACATATATTTTGTATTATTGTTAGTGACTGTTCCGAAATTATTGGATAAAAAAAAAAAAAAAAAAATTTTGTATGCATTAGAATTTAATGCTTTTTTTCGAAATAAATAAATAAATAAATAAATATTGGATAGTGTGATGCTTGGTAATGGTATTCACTCAATGGTTTTGTTTCGTTCTGATTTAAAAATGTTTTGTCAACTCATCAGGCTATAGCGACAAAACCGAGTGATACACTCAATCAAAAATAGTGTTTGCCATATGTATACGCCGGCATGCAATGCGAAAGCGAAATATAAATAGCATTAACATTGTATGACCAATGTTATACATAACACTGAACAATATTATGATGTTCGTCGTCGATAACAATGTTATATGGAAAAAATGTTGATTACATATATAAGTTTATATACGTGAATTAATGACCCAAACAAATGATTAATTTGATCGTACGATCTTTTATATAATCATGAAGGTAAGAACACTGAAACTTATACATCAACATTTATGATGTTCTACATCAAGGTAAAATATATTACCTAAAATTATTAATGGAAATAGGATATTGGATAGTGCGATGCTTGGTAATGGTATTCAGTCAATGGTTTTGTTTCGTTCTGATTTAAAAATGTTTTGTCAACTCATCAGGCTATAGCGACAAAACCGAGTGATACACTCAATCAAAAATAGTGTTTGCTATATGTATACGCCAGCATGCAATGCGAAAGCGAAATATAAATAGCATCGCCAAGCATCGCACTATCCAATATCCTATGCTATATGTATACGCCAGCGTGCAATGCGAAAGCGAAATATAAATAGCAATAACATTGTATGACCAATGTTATATCATAACACTGAACAATATTATGACGTGCGTCGTCGATAACAATGTTATATGGAAAAAATGTTGATTACATATATAAGTTTATATACGTGAATTAATTACCCAAACAAATGATTAATTTGATCGTACGATCTTTTATATAATCATGAAGGTAGGAACACTGAAATTTATACATCAACATTTATGATGTTCTACATCAAGGTAAAATATATTACCTAAAATTGTTAATGGAAATAGGATATTGGATAGTGTGATGCTTGGTAATGGTATTCACTCAATGGTTTTGTTTCGTTCTGATATAAAAATGTTTTGTCAACTCATCAGGCTATAGCGACAAAACCGAGTGATACACTCAATCAAAAATAGTGTTTGCTATATGTATACGCCAGCATGCAATGCGAAAGCGAAATATAAATAGCATTTACATTGTATGACCAATGCTATACATAACACTGAAGAATATTATGACGTGTATGACCAATGCTATACATAACACTGAAGAATATTATGACGTGCGTCGTCGATAACAATGTTATATGGAAAAAATGTTGATTACATAAATAAGTTTATATACGTGCATTAATTACCCATACAAATGATTAATTTGATCGTACGATCTTTTATATAATCATGAAGGTAAGAACACTGAAACTTATACATCAACATTTATGATGTTCTACATCAAGGTAAAATATATTACCTAAAATTGTTAATGGGGATAGGATATTGAATAGTGTGATGCTTGGTAATGGTATTCACTCAATGGTTTTGTTTCGTACTGATTTAAAAATGTTTTGTCAACTCATCAGGCTATAGCGACAAAACCGAGTGATACACTCAATCAAAAATAGTGTTTGCTATATGTATACGCCAGCATGCAATGCGAAAGCGAAATATAAATAGCATTAACATTGTATGACCAATGTTATACATAACACTGAAGAATATTATGACGTGCGTCGTCGATAACAATGTTATATGGAAAAAATGTTGAGTACATATATAAGTTTATATACGTGCATTAATTACCCATACAAATGATTAATTTGATCGTACGATCTTTTATATAATCATGAAGGTAAGAACACTGAAACTTATACATCAACATTTATGATGTTCTACATCAAGGTAAAATATATTACCTAAAATTGTTAATGGAAATAGGATATTGAATAGTGTGATGCTTGGTAATGGTATTCACTCAATGGTTTTGTTTCGTTCTGATTTAAAAATGTTTTGCCAACTCATCAGGCTATAGCGACAAAACCGAGTGATACACTCAATCAAAAATAGTGTTTGCTATATGTATACGCCAGCATGCAATGCGAAAGCGAAATATAAATAGCATTAACATTGTATGACCAATGTTATACATAACACTGAACAATATTATGACGTGCGTCGTCGATAACAATGTTATATGGAAAAAATGTTGATTACATATATAAGTTTATATACGTGCATTAATTACCCACACAAATGATTAATTTGATCGTACGATCTTTTATATAATCATGAAGGTAAGAACACTGAAACTTATACATCAACATTTATGATGTTCTACATCAAGGTAAAATATATTACCTAAAATTGTTAATGGAAATAGGATATTGAATAGTGTGATGCTTGGTAATGTTATTCACTCAATGGTTTTGTTTCGTTCTGATTTAAAAATGTTTTGCCAACTCATCAGGCTATAGCGACAAAACCGAGTGATACACTCAATCAAAAATAGTGTTTGCTATATGTATACGCCAGCATGCAATGCGAAAGCGAAATATAAGTAGCATTAACATTGTATGACCAATGTTATACATAACACTGAACAATATTATGACGTGCGTCGTCGATAACAATGTTATATGGAAAAAATGTTGATTACATATATAAGTTTATATACGTGCATTAATTACCCATACAAATGATTAATTTGATCGTACGATCTTTTATATAATCATGAAGGTAAGAACACTGAAATTTATACATCAACATTTATGATGTTCTACATCTAGGTAAAATATATTACCTAAAATTGTTAATGGAAATAGGATATTGGATAGTGTGATGCTTGGTAATGGTATTCACTCAATGGTTTTGTTTCGTTCTGATTTAAAAATGTTTTGTCAACTCATCAGGCTATAGCGACAAAACCGAGTGATACACTCAATCAAAAATAGTGTTTGCTATATGTATACGCCAGCATGCAATGCGAAAGCGAAATATAAATAGCATTAACATTGTATGACCAATGTTATACATAACACTGAACAATATTATGACGTGCGTCGTCGATAACAATGTTATATGGAAAAAATGTTGATTACATATATAAGTTTATATACGTGCATTAATTACCCATACAAATGATTAATTTGATCGTACGA
This sequence comes from Dilophus febrilis, assembly GCA_958336335.1. Lineage (NCBI taxonomy): Eukaryota > Metazoa > Arthropoda > Insecta > Diptera > Bibionidae > Dilophus > Dilophus febrilis. The sequence goes on from OY284473.1 coordinate 9,133,813, forward strand.
TCTTTTATATAATCATGAAGGTAAGAACACCGAAACTTATACATCAACATTTATGATGTTCTACATCAAGGTAAAATATATTACCTAAAATTGTTTATGGAAATAGGATATTGAATAGTGTGATGCTTGGTAATGGTATTCACTCAATGGTTTTGTTTCGTTCTGATTTAAAAATGTTTTGCCAACTCATCAGGCTATAGCGACAAAACCGAGTGATACACTCAATCAAAAATAGTGTTTGCTATATGTATACGCCAGCATGCAATACGAAAGCGAAATATAAGTAGCATTAACATTGTATGACCAATGTTATACATAACACTGAACAATATTATGACGTGCGTCGTCGATAACAATGTTATATGGAAAAAATGTTGATTACATATATAAGTTTATATACGTGCATTAATTACCCATACAAATGATTAATTTGATCGTACGATCTTTTATATAATCATGAAGGTAAGAACACTGAAATTTATACATCAACATTTATGATGTTCTACATCTAGGTAAAATATATTACCTAAAATTGTTAATGGAAATAGGATATTGGATAGTGTGATGCTTGGTAATGGTATTCACTCAATGGTTTTGTTTCGTTCTGATTTAAAAATGTTTTGTCAACTCATCAGGCTATAGCGACAAAACCGAGTGATACACTCAATCAAAAATAGTGTTTGCTATATGTATACGCCAGCATGCAATGCGAAAGCGAAATATAAATAGCATTAACATTGTATGACCAATGTTATACATAACACTGAACAATATTATGACGTGCGTCGTCGATAACAATGTTATATGGAAAAAATGTTGATTACATATATAAGTTTATATACGTGCATTAATTACCCATACAAATGATTAATTTGATCGTACGATCTTTTATATAATCATGAAGGTAAGAACACTGAAACTTATACATCAACATTTATGATGTTCTACATCAAGGTAAAATATATTACCTAAAATTGTTAATGGAAATAGGATATTGAATAGTGTGATGCTTGGTAATGGTATTCACTCAATGGTTTTGTTTCGTTCTGATTTAAAAATGTTTTGTCAACTCATCAGGCTATAGCGACAAAACCGAGTGATACACTCAATCAAAAATAGTGTTTGCTATATGTATACGCCAGCATGCAATGCGAAAGCGAAATATAAATAGCATTAACATTGTATGACCAATGTTATACATAACACTGAAGAATATTATGACGTGCGTCGTCGATAACAATGTTATATGAAAAAAATGTTGATTCCATATATAAGTTTATATACGTGCATTAATTACCCATACAAATGATTAATTTGATCGTACGATCTTTTATATAATCATGAAGGTAAGAACACTGAAACTTATACATCAACATTTATGATGTTCTACATCAAGGTAAAATATATTACCTAAAATTGTTAATGGAAATAGGATATTGGATAGTGTGATGCTTGGTAATGGTATTCACTCAATGGTTTTGTTTCGTTCTGATTTAAAAATGTTTTGTCAACTCATCAGGCTATAGCGACAAAACTGAGTGATACACTCAATCAAAAATAGTGTTTGCTATATGTATACGCCGGCATGCAATGCGAAAGCGAAATATAAATAGCATTAACATTGTATGACCAATGTTATACATAACACTGAACAACATTATGATGTGCGTCGTCGATAACAATGTTATATGGAAAAAATGTTGATTACATATATAAGTGTATATATTACGTGCATTAATTAACCATACAAATGATTAATTTGATCGTACGATCTTTTATATAATCATGAAGGTAAGAACACTGAAACTTATACATAAACATTTATGATGTTCTACATCAAGGTAAAATATATTACCTAAAATTGTTAATGGAAATAGTATATTGGATAGTGTGATGCTTGGTAATGGTATTCAGTCAATGGTTTTGTTTCGTTCTGATTTAAAAATGTTTTGTCAACTCATCAGGCTATAGCGACAAAACCGAGTGATACACTCAATCAAAAATAATGTTTGCTATATGTATACGCCAGCATGCAATGCGAAAGCGAAATATAAATAGCAATAACATTGTATGACCAATGTTATACTTAACATTGAACAATATTATGACGTGCGTCGTCGATAACAATGTTATATGGAAAAAATGTTGATTACAGATATAAGTTTATATACGTGCATTAATTTATATACAAATGATTAATTTGATCGTACGATCTTTTATATAATCATGAAGGTAAAAACACTGAAACTTATACATCAACATTTATGATGTTCTACATCAAGGTAAAATGTATTACCTAAAATTGTTAATGGGGATATCATATCGGATAGTGTGATGCTTGGTAATGGTATTCACTCAATGGTTTTGTTTCGTACTGATTTAAAAATGTTTTGTCAACTCATCAGGCTATAGCGACAAAACCGAGTGATACACTCAACCAAAAATATTGTTTGCTATATGTATACGCCAGCATGCAATGCGAAATTGAAATCTAAATAGCATTAACCTTGTATGACCAATGTTATACATAACACTGAACAATATTATGTCGTAGGTCGTCGATAACAATGTTAAATGGAAAAAATGTTGATTACATATATAAGTTTATATACGTGCATTAATTAGCCATACAAATGATTAATTTGATCGTACGATCTTTTATATAATCATGAAGGTAAGAACACTGAAACTTATACATCAACATTTATGATGTTCTACATCAAGGTAAAATGTATTACCTAAAATTGTTAATGGGGATAGGATATTCAATTAGGTCAATAGGATATTCAATCAGGTCAATTATATTTCAACCGTCCTTGAGTTCAGTCGTATATATATTTTTTTAATTTTTAATTTATTTATTTATATATTTTTATTATTAATTTTTCAATTTTATTTTAAACTGTTTAAATTCATTATTTATTTATTTATTTAATAATAATTTATTATTCATGTTATTTATTTGTTACTACTGGGTGCATTCTAGAAATCTAATTGTGGTCGTGATTTATTTATTTATTTTAATTAATTTATTCATTGTTAGTTAATTATTTATTTAAATTATAAGTGATTATATTATTATAATTGTTTTGTTGTTATTTGAAATAATTTCATTCGTGACAATGCCAATAACTAGAAACGCAGCAATAACATCAACATTAAATGCAAATTATTTCTCTGTTAAGAACACGTCTACATCATCCTCTTCATTGAAAGACATTACTACTAATGATGGCAATAGTGATAATGATAATAACAACAATAATAATAATAATAATAATAATAATAATAATAATAATAATAATATTAATAATAATAATAATAATAATAATATTAATAATCATAAGAATGTCATAAGTTCAAAAAATTTATCTTCAATCCCGAACACATTATATGTGTCTATGGTTAGTGATTCTGATCGAATGGATACACATGGCACTCCCTCTACTATAAGGTTAGATAATAATAATAATAATAATAATAATAATGAGCTGTGGTTTAACACAATTGAGGATATTAATAGGAAATTTGAGACTCTTTTAAAGGACATTAATATCTTAAAAGTTATTATTAATGATTTGAAAGAGCAGAACGTTTCATTAAAACATCAGTTGGACGTACTGTTGGTTCAATCTAATATACATAAACTGGCTCTCTCCCGGTTAATTAACGTTGATGATGAAATTATCGATAAAAATAATGATAATAATGATAATTATAATTTTAATAATAAAAATAAAAATAATAATAACTAATAGTAGTAATACTGGTAAGGATTTTAATGGTACAATTAATACCGAACGGCAACAGCAACAACAGCAACAACAACTTCAACAACAACAGCAACAACAAGAAAAACGACAACGAACACAACGCCAACAACAACATCAACAACAACACCAACAACAACAACAACAACATCAACAACAACAACAACAATTTCGTGTTAAACAACCATCCAGTAAGCGTCATAAAAGATCTCATGAGGATCTATCACCTATTGCTGACAATGCAATAATACCTACATTGAAGGCTGCTCAGCGTTTTAGGTGTATATTTGTCTCTGGGTTGGCTCCTGACACGGCTGTGGAAATGATTGAGAATCATGTCAATCATAATATTGGTTATAATGATTGTCTAAAAATAGAACAGATTATGAATGTGAAACATATTGGTGGTTATTCGTCATTCAAGATTTATGTTCCTGATGACCATTTTATTTTGTTAGTTGATGTTAAAAACTGGAACATCAATAATATTATTGTTCATGAATTCCGAAATAAAAATTTTCGTATTCGCAGTCTCAGAACAAACCGGAAAATAAGGCAGAAATAGACACTCTTAAAATATTTTATCAAAATGTACGTGGTTTAAGAACCAAAACAGGTGGAATGTTTTTACATTCGACTTCTTATGCTACGGATGTGTATGTTTTGACCGAAACATGGTTATGTGATGGAATTGCGAATGCGGAACTTTTCGATTCATCGTATAATGTTTACAGGCGTGATCGATATCATAATACTTCGTTATCTACGCGTGGTGGTGGTGTTGTGATTGCGGTTGCATCTTCATTCCCTTCCAATATTATTGAATGTTCCCATCTCTCTTCTATCCTGGAATGTATTTGTGTATCCATCAACTTGGGTACTAAATGTGTGCTTTTATTTTGTGCGTATATCCCTCCAACTGCTGATGGTATTCTATATCAATCTTTGATATCATTCATTGATTATGTTCAGGCAGATTTTTGTAATGCAAACGATGAGGTGATGGTTTTTGGTGACTTTAATTTACCGGGAATTGAGTGGATTCGTTCAATTGATAGTGATTCGATGATTCCGCTTAATGTTTATGGTGATGTGGAGGTTTCTTTGCTTGATGATATTTCATCGTTTGGTTTATTGCAGGTTAATGGCATTAAGAACCATAATAATAGACTACTTGATTTGATTTTTGTTCCTGACACATTGGATTTTTTAATTGTTAGATCCCTAAATTTTATTGTGACGGAGAATATTCATCATCCAACTTTAATTTTAAATATAAATTTTACCAATGACAGACATGCTGGTATGCCTGCGGATACATTTTATGAATTTGATTTCAAACACACCGATTTTATTGGCCTAAATAAGGGTCTGGCTGCAAATGATTGGAATTGTCTGCATGAATGTACTATGAATGTTGCCGTTATTTTATTTTATAATATTTTATTCAAATGTTTTTGTAAATGTGTGCCTCTCAAACCTTCCTTTGCTGTGTCATCCATTCATCCTTGGTATGATGGCGAACTTCGTTCGATTCGTAATAAAAGAAATAGGTTATGGAAATCATATTGCGCCTCAAGGGGTGCTGATGATTTCTATAACTATCAACTTATTTGTGATCAATTTAACAGCCTTTCTTCTTTGAAATATCGATCACATATTTTTCGTATGGAATCCGGTTTAACCAGGAATCCTTGCGATTTTTGGAAATTTATTAATGTTAAACGTTCCATCGGTGGTTCGTCATCGCATATTGGATACGGTAGTGTGATTGGTTCCGATTCTGTGACCATTTCCAATTTATTTGCGGACTTCTTTGAAACTTCTTATATTAACTCTCCAACCTCTTCTGTTAATGTTGATGCCCATGGTATTCCTTCATTTGATCATTTGTCCACAATCAATTTCTCTTTTAATTGTGATGAAGTTTTAGGCTCTTTAGTGGGTTATAATAATAAAAATAAGTATTCATATGGCCCGGATGGTGTTCCATCTGCAATTTTAATTGGTGCCGCTGAATGTTTGTCTTTGCCAATTACTATTCTTTTTAATAAATCGTTAGTAGAGGGTTGCTTTCCAATATTGTGGAAAAGGGCAATTATAATTCCACTCTACAAGAACGGTGGCAGGGGCGATGTAAAAAACTATAGGCCAATTGCAAAATTATCTGTGATTCCTAAAATTTTTGAATCCATCATTGCTAATGTGCTGTCTTTTAATGTTAAATCGGTTATTTGTCCCGAACAGCATGGATTTATCTCTGGTAGATCCACGACTACGAATTTGTTGGAATTTACCTCTTATTGTTTTAAAAATTTTAATTGTGGTGAAAATTGGATTTGGTGATGCTTTCATTAATTGGGTTCGTTCGTATATGAATAATCGCTCTTGTGAAGTGCTTTTTAATAATATTTTATCCAGACCATTTAATGCTTGTTCTGGTGTTCCACAGGGTAGTCATTTGGGACCCATTTTATTTGTGCTGTTCATTAATGATTTGCCGACTGTGTTTAAACATTCCAAATGTGAAATATATGCAGATGACGTGAAAATTTATAAATCTGTTTTTAATCTTGACGATGTCCATGCACTCCAATCAGATCTTGGTGCTTTTTATGATTGGTGTTCCGATAATTATATGTTTTTAAATATTGACAAATGTAAGGTTATGCAATTTACTCGTAAACGTTCTCCCTTAATTAATTCGTATCATTTAAATGGTAAGATTTTAAATACTTCTGACAAAACTCTTGACTTGGGAATTTATTTAGATACCAAACTAACTTTTAGGCCCCACATTGATTATGTGGTTAATAGGGCAAATTCTATGCTTGGTTTTATTATGCGAGTTGGTAAGGAATTTTCGGATCCGTATTGTCTCCGGGCTTTATTTTATTCGCTGGTACGGTCGATTCTTGAATATGCACGTCCGGTTTGGTCGCCGCATTATTCAAATGCTAAACAAAGATTAGAATCAATCCAAAGAAGATTTTTAAAATTTGCTTTAAGATCTCTTCCTTGGTCTGATTCAACTTTATTACCACGATATACTCATAGACTTGCGCTATTAAATATGCCGACCCTAGAAAAACATAGAAAAACATAGAGAATATATTGGGCTGTCGTTTATATGCGGATTAATTAATGGTAAATTTGATTGTACTTCCTTATTGGGAAAATTAAATTTTAAACTAAATATTCGCGGTCTACGGTCAATTGAATTTTTTAATGTTGAAACCCATCATACCAATTATGGTCATTTCAATCCTTATAACGTTTTACTGATGTCATATAACTCATATAGCCATGTGTTAATTGATAATAATGTAAAAAGTCCCCAATTTAAATTACATTTTTATTGTAATAATCGGTGATTGCAACCGAATTTTGATTGTCTTTATTTTTTAAATTTTAAAATTTTATTTAATTTTTTAAATTTTAACAATGTTGTTATGAATTATGAAATGATTATACTTAATGTATAACATATATTTTGTATTATTGTTAGTGACTGTTCCGAAATTATTGGATAAAAAAAAAAAAAAAAAAATTTTGTATGCATTAGAATTTAATGCTTTTTTTCGAAATAAATAAATAAATATTGGATAGTGTGATGCTTGGTAATGGTATTCACTCAATGGTTTTGTTTCGTTCTGATTTAAAAATGTTTTGTCAACTCATCAGGCTATAGCGACAAAACCGAGTGATACACTCAATCAAAAATAGTGTTTGCCATATGTATACGCCAGCATGCAATGCGAAAGCGAAATATAAATAGCATTAACATTGTATGACCAATGTTATACATAACACTGAACAATATTATGATGTTCGTCGTCGATAACAATGTTATATGGAAAAAATGTTGATTACAGATATAAGTTTATATACGTGCATTAATTACCCATCCAAATGATTAATTTGATCGTACGATCTTTTATATACTCATGAAGGTAAGAACACTGAAACTTATACATCAACATTTATGATGTTCTACATCAAGGTACAATATATTACCTAAAATTGTTAATGGAAATAGGATATTGGATAGTGTGATGCTTGGTAATGGTATTCACTCAATGGTTTTGTTTCGTTCTGATTTAAAAATGTTTTGTCAACTCATCAGGCTATAGCGACAAAACCGAGTGATACACTCAATCAAAAATAGTGTTTGCTATATGTATACGCCAGCATGCAATGCGAAAGCGAAATATAAATAGCATCGCCAAGCATCGCACTATCCAATATCCTATGCTATATGTATACGCCAGCATGCAATGCGAAAGCGAAATATAAATAGCAATAACATTGTATGACCAATGTTATATCATAACACTGAACAATATTATGACGTGCGTCGTCGATAACAATGTTATATGGAAAAAATGTTGATTACATATATAAGTTTATATACGTGAATTAATTACCCAAACAAATGATTAATTTGATCGTACGATCTTTTATATAATCATGAAGGTAAGAAGACTGAAACTTATACATCAACATTTATGATGTTCTACATCAAGGTACAATATATTACCTAAAATTGTTAATGGAAATAGGATATTGGATAGTGTGATGCTTGGTAATGGTATTCACTCAATGGTTTTGTTTCGTTCTGATTTAAAAATGTTTTGTCAACTCATCAGGCTATAGCGACAAAACCGAGTGATACACTCAATCAAAAATAGTGTTTGCTATATGTATACGCCAGCATGCAATGCGAAAGCGAAATATAAACAGCATTAACATTGTATGACCAATGTTATACATAACACTGAACAATATTATGACGTGCGTCGTCGATAACAATGTTATATGGAAAAAATGTTGATCACATATATAAGTTTATATACGTGCATTAATTACCCATACAAATGATTAATTTGATCGTACGATCTTTTATATAATCATGAAGGTAAGAACACTGAAACTTATACATCAACATTTATGATGTTCTACATCAAGGTAATATGTATTTCCTAAAATTGTTAATTGGGATAGGATATCGGATAGTGTGATGCTTGGTAATGGTATTCACTCAATGGTATTGTTTCGTTCTGATTTAAAAATGTTTTGCCAACTCATCAGGCTATAGCGACAAAACCGAGTGATACACTCAATCAAAAATAGTGTTTGCTATATGTATACGCCAGCATGCAATGCGAAAGCAAAATATGAATAGCATTAACATTGTATGACCAATGTTACACATAACACTGAACAATATTATGACGTGCGTCGTCGATAACAATGTTATATGGAAAAAATGTTGATTACATATATAAGTTTATACACGTGCATTAATTACCCATACAAATGATTAATTTGATCGTACGATCTTTTATATAATCATGAAGGTAAGAACACTGAAATTTATACATCAACATTTATGATGTTCTACATCAAGATAAAATATATTACCTAAAATTGTTAATGGAAATAGGATATTGGATAGTGTGATGCTTGGTAATGGTATTCACTCAATGGTTTTGTTTCGTTCTGATTTAAAAATGTTTTGTCAACTCATCAGGCTATAGCGACAAAACCGAGTGATACACTCAATCAAAAATAGTGTTTGCCATATGTATACGCCGGCATGCAATGCGAAAGCGAAATATAAATAGCATTAACATTGTATGACCAATGTTATACATAACACTGAACAATATTATGATGTTCGTCGTCGATAACAATGTTATATGGAAAAAATGTTGATTACAGATATAAGTTTATATACGTGCATTAATTACCCATCCAAATGATTAATTTGATCGTACGATCTTTTATATACTCATGAAGGTAAGAACACTGAAACTTATACATCAACATTTATGATGTTCTACATCAAGGTACAATATATTACCTAAAATTGTTAATGGAAATAGGATATTGGATAGTGTGATGCTTGGTAATGGTATTCACTCAATGGTTTTGTTTCGTTCTGATTTAAAAATGTTTTGTCAACTCATCAGGCTATAGCGACAAAACCGAGTGATACACTCAATCAAAAATAGTGTTTGCTATATGTATACGCCAGCATGCAATGCGAAAGCGAAATATAAATAGCATCGCCAAGCATCGCACTATCCTATATCCTATGCTATATGTATACGCCAGCATGCAATGCGAAAGCGAAATATAAATAGCAATAACATTGTATGACCAATGTTATATCATAACACTGAACAATATTATGACGTGCGTCGTCGATAACAATGTTATATGGAAAAAATGTTGATTACATATATAAGTTTATATATGTGCATTAATTACCCAAACAAATGATTAATTTGATCGGACGATCTTTTATATAATCATGAAGGTAAGAACACTGAAACTTATACATCAACATTTATGATGTTCTACATCAAGGTAAAATGTATTACCTAAAATTGTTAATGGGGATAGGATATCGGATAGTGTGATGCTTGGTAATGGTATTCACTCAATGGTTTTGTTTCGTTCTGATTTAAAAATGTTTTGTCAACTCATCAGGCTATAGCGACAAAACCGAGTGATACACTCAATCAAAAATAGTGTTTGCTATATGTATACGCCAGCATGCAATGCGAAAGCGAAATATAAATAGCAATAACATTGTATGACCAATGTTATACATAACACTGAACAATATTATGATGTGCGTCGTCGATAACAATGTTATATGGAAAAAATGTTGATTACATATATAAGTTTATATACGTGCATTAATTACCCATACAAATGATTAATTTGATCGTACGATCTTTTATATAATCATGAAGGTAAGAACACTGAAACTTATACATCAACATTTATGATGTTCTACATCAAGGTAAAATATATTACCTAAAATTATTAATGGAAATAGGATATTGGATAGTGCGATGCTTGGTAATGGTATTCAGTCAATGGTTTTGTTTCGTTCTGATTTAAAAATGTTTTGTCAACTCATCAGGCTATAGCGACAAAACCGAGTGATACACTCAATCAAAAATAGTGTTTGCTATATGTATACGCCGGCATGCAATGCGAAAGCGAAATATAAATAGCATTAACATTGTATGACCAATGTTATACATAACACTGAACAATATTATGATGTTCGTCGTCGATAACAATGTTATATGGAAAAAATGTTGATTACAGATATAAGTTTATATACGTGCATTAATTACCCATCCAAATGATTAATTTGATCGTACGATCTTTTATATACTCATGAAGGTAAGAACACTGAAACTTATACATCAACATTTATGATGTTCTACATCAAGGTACAATATATTATCTAAAATTGTTAATGGAAATAGGATATTGGATAGTGTGATGCTTGGTAATGGTATTCACTCAATGGTTTTGTTTCGTTCTGATTTAAAAATGTTTTGTCAACTCATCAGGCTATAGCGACAAAACCGAGTGATACACTCAATCAAAAATAGTGTTTGCTATATGTATACGCCAGCATGCAATGCGAAAGCGAAATATAAATAGCATCGCCAAGCATCGCACTATCCAATATCCTATGCTATATGTATACGCCAGCATGCAATGCGAAAGCGAAATATAAATAGCAATAACATTGTATGACCAATGTTATATCATAACACTGAACAATATTATGACGTGCGTCGTCGATAACAATGTTATATGGAAAAAATGTTGATTACATATATAAGTTTATATACGTGAATTAATTACCCAAACAAATGATTAATTTGATCGTACGATCTTTTATATACTCATGAAGGTAAGAACACTGAAACTTATACATCAACATTTATGATGTTCTACATCAAGGTACAATATATTATCTAAAATTGTTAATGGAAATAGGATATTGGATAGTGTGATGCTTGGTAATGGTATTCACTCAATGGTTTTGTTTCGTTCTGATTTAAAAATGTTTTGTCAACTCATCAGGCTATAGCGACAAAACCGAGTGATACACTCAATCAAAAATAGTGTTTGCTATATGTATACGCCGGCATGCAATGCGAAAGCGAAATATAAATAGCATCGCCAAGCATCGCACTATCCAATATCCTATGCTATATGTATACGCCAGCATGCAATGCGAAAGCGAAATATAAATAGCATTAACATTGTATGACCAATGTTATATCATAACACTGAACAATATTATGACGTGGGTCGTAGATAGCAATGTTATATGGAAAAAATGTTTAATACATATATAAGTTTATATACGTGCATTAATTACCCATCCAAATGATTAATTTGATCGTACGATCTTTTATATACTCATGAAGGTAAGAACACTGAAACTTATACATCAACATTTATGATGTTCTACATCAAGGTAAAATATATTACCTAAAATTGCTAATTTAAATAGGATATTGGATAGTGTGATGCTTGGTAATGGTATTCACTCAATGGTTTTGTTTCGTTCTGATTTAAAAATGTTTTGTCAACTCATCAGGCTATAGCGACAAAACCGAGTGATACACTCAATCAAAAATAGTGTTTGCCATATGTATACGCCGGCATGCAATGCGAAAGCGAAATATAAATAGCATTAACATTGTATGACCAATGTTATACATAACACTGAACAATATTATGATGTTCGTCGTCGATAACAATGTTATATGGAAAAAATGTTGATTACAGATATAAGTTTATATACGTGCATTAATTACCCATCCAAATGATTAATTTGATCGTACGATCTTTTATATACTCATGAAGGTAAGAACACTGAAACTTATACATCAACATTTATGATGTTCTACATCAAGGTACAATATATTACCTAAAATTGTTAATGGAAATAGGATATTGGATAGTGTGATGCTTGGTAATGGTATTCACTCAATGGTTTTGTTTCGTTCTGATTTAAAAATGTTTTGTCAACTCATCAGGCTATAGCGACAAAACCGAGTGATACACTCAATCAAAAATAGTGTTTGCTATATGTATACGCCAGCATGCAATGCGAAAGCGAAATATAAATAGCATCGCCAAGCATCGCACTATCCTATATCCTATGCTATATGTATACGCCAGCATGCAATGCGAAAGCGAAATATAAATAGCAATAACATTGTATGACCAATGTTATATCATAACACTGAACAATATTATGACGTGCGTCGTCGATAACAATGTTATATGGAAAAAATGTTGATTACATATATAAGTTTATATACGTGCATTAATTACCCAAACAAATGATTAATTTGATCGGACGATCTTTTATATAATCATGAAGGTAAGAACACTGAAACTTATACATCAACATTTATGATGTTCTACATCAAGGTAAAATGTATTACCTAAAATTGTTAATGGGGATAGGATATCGGATAGTGTGATGCTTGGTAATGGTATTCACTCAATGGTTTTGTTTCGTTCTGATTTAAAAATGTTTTGTCAACTCATCAGGCTATAGCGACAAAACCGAGTGATACACTCAATCAAAAATAGTGTTTGCTATATGTATACGCCAGCATGCAATGCGAAAGCGAAATATAAATAGCAATAACATTGTATGACCAATGTTATACATAACACTGAACAATATTATGATGTGCGTCGTCGATAACAATGTTATATGGAAAAAATGTTGATTACATATATAAGTTTATATACGTGCATTAATTACCCATACAAATGATTAATTTGATCGTACGATCTTTTATATAATCATGAAGGTAAGAACACTGAAACTTATACATCAACATTTATGATGTTCTACATCAAGGTAAAATATATTACCTAAAATTATTAATGGAAATAGGATATTGGATAGTGCGATGCTTGGTAATGGTATTCAGTCAATGGTTTTGTTTCGTTCTGATTTAAAAATGTTTTGTCAACTCATCAGGCTATAGCGACAAAACCGAGTGATACACTCAATCAAAAATAGTGTTTGCTATATGTATACGCCGGCATGCAATGCGAAAGCGAAATATAAATAGCATTAACATTGTATGACCAATGTTATACATAACACTGAACAATATTATGATGTTCGTCGTCGATAACAATGTTATATGGAAAAAATGTTGATTACAGATATAAGTTTATATACGTGCATTAATTACCCATCCAAATGATTAATTTGATCGTACGATCTTTTATATACTCATGAAGGTAAGAACACTGAAACTTATACATCAACATTTATGATGTTCTACATCAAGGTACAATATATTATCTAAAATTGTTAATGGAAATAGGATATTGGATAGTGTGATGCTTGGTAATGGTATTCACTCAATGGTTTTGTTTCGTTCTGATTTAAAAATGTTTTGTCAACTCATCAGGCTATAGCGACAAAACCGAGTGATACACTCAATCAAAAATAGTGTTTGCTATATGTATACGCCAGCATGCAATGCGAAAGCGAAATATAAATAGCATCGCCAAGCATCGCACTATCCAATATCCTATGCTATATGTATACGCCAGCATGCAATGCGAAAGCGAAATATAAATAGCAATAACATTGTATGACCAATGTTATATCATAACACTGAACAATATTATGACGTGCGTCGTCGATAACAATGTTATATGGAAAAAATGTTGATTACATATATAAGTTTATATACGTGAATTAATTACCCAAACAAATGATTAATTTGATCGTACGATCTTTTATATACTCATGAAGGTAAGAACACTGAAACTTATACATCAACATTTATGATGTTCTACATCAAGGTACAATATATTATCTAAAATTGTTAATGGAAATAGGATATTGGATAGTGTGATGCTTGGTAATGGTATTCACTCAATGGTTTTGTTTCGTTCTGATTTAAAAATGTTTTGTCAACTCATCAGGCTATAGCGACAAAACCGAGTGATACACTCAATCAAAAATAGTGTTTGCTATATGTATACGCCGGCATGCAATGCGAAAGCGAAATATAAATAGCATCGCCAAGCATCGCACTATCCAATATCCTATGCTATATGTATACGCCAGCATGCAATGCGAAAGCGAAATATAAATAGCATTAACATTGTATGACCAATGTTATATCATAACACTGAACAATATTATGACGTGGGTCGTAGATAGCAATGTTATATGGAAAAAATGTTTAATACATATATAAGTTTATATACGTGCATTAATTACCCATCCAAATGATTAATTTGATCGTACGATCTTTTATATACTCATGAAGGTAAGAACACTGAAACTTATACATCAACATTTATGATGTTCTACATCAAGGTAAAATATATTACCTAAAATTGCTAATTTAAATAGGATATTGGATAGTGTGATGCTTGGTAATGGTATTCACTCAATGGTTTGTTTCGTTCTGATTTAAAAATGTTTTGTCAACTCATCAGGCTATAGCGACAAAACCGAGTGATACACTCAATCAAAAATAGTGTTTGCAATATGTATACGCCAGCATGCAATGCGAAAGCGAAATATAAATAGCATTAACATTGTATGACCAATGTTATACATAACACTGAATAATATTATGACGTGCGTCGTCGATAACAATGTTATATGGAAAAAATGTTGATTACATATATAAGTTTATATACGTGCATTAATTACCCATACAAATGATTAATTTGATCGTGCGATCTTTTATATAATCATGAAGGTAAGAACACTGAAACTTATACATCAACATTTATGATGTTCTACATCAAGGTACAATATATTACCTAAAATTGTTAATGGAAATAGGATATTGGATAGTGTGATGCTTGGTAATGGTATTCACTCAATGGTTTTGTTTCGTTCTGATTTAAAAATATTTTGTCAACTCATCAGGCTATAGCGACAAAACCGAGTGATACACTCAATCAAAAATAGTGTTTGCTATATGTATACGCCAGCATGCAATGCGAAAGCGAAATATAAATAGCATCGCCAAGCATCGCACTATCCAATATCCTATGCTATATGTATACGCCAGCATGCAATGCGAAAGCGAAATATAAATAGCAATAACATTGTATGACCAATGTTATATCATAACACTGAACAATATTATGACGTGCGTCGTCGATAACAATGTTATATGGAAAAAATGTTGATTACATATATAAATTTATATACGTGCATTAATTACCCAAACAAATGATTAATTTGATCGTACGATCTTTTATATAATCATGAAGGTAAGAACACTGAAACTTATACATCAACATTTATGATGTTCTACATCAAGGTAAAATGTATTACCTAAAATTGTTAATGGGGATAGGATATCGCATAGTGTGATGCTTGGTAATGGTATTCACTCAATGGTTTTGTTTCGTTCTGATTTAAAAATGTTTTGTCAACTCATCAGGCTATAGCGACAAAACCGAGTGATACACTCAATCAAAAATAGTGTTTGCTACATGTATACGCCAGCATGCAATGCGAAAGCGAAATATAAATAGCAATAACATTGTATGAACAATGTTATACATAACACTGAACAATATTATGACGTGATTCGTAGATAACAATGTTATATGGAAAAAATGTTTATTACATATATAAGTTTATATACGTGCATTAATTACCCATCCAAATGATTAATTTGATCGTACGATCTTTTATATACTCATGAAGGTAAGAACACTGAAACTTATACATCAACATTTATGATGTTCTACATCAAGGTAAAATATATTACCTAAAATTATTAATGGAAATAGGATATTGGATAGTGCGATGCTTGGTAATGGTATTCACTCAATGGTTTTGTTTCGTTCTGATTTAAAAATGTTTTGTCAACTCATCAGGCTATAGCGACAAAACCGAGTGATACACTCAATCAAAAATAGTGTTTGCTATATGTATACGCCGGCATGCAATGCGAAAGCGAAATATAAATAGCATTAACATTGTATGACCAATGTTATATCATAACACTGAACAATATTATGACGTGCGTCGTCGATAACAATGTTATATGGAAAAAATGTTTATTACATATATAAGTTTATATACGTGCATTAATTACCCAAACAAATGATTAATTTGATCGTACGATCTTTTATATAATCATGAAGGTAAGAACACTGAAACTTATACATCAACATTTATGATGTTCTACATCAAGGTAAAATATATTACCTAAAATTGTTAATGGAAATAGGATATTGGATAGTGTTATGCTTGGTAATGGTATTCACTCAATGGTTTTGTTTCGTTCTGATTTAAAAATGTTTTGTCAACTCATCAGGCTATAGCGACAAAACCGAGTGATACACTCAATCAAAAATAGTGTTTGCTATATGTATACGCCGGCATGCAATGTGAAAGCGAAATATAAATAGCAATAACATTGTATGACCAATGTTATACATAACACCGAACAATATTATGACGTGGGTCGTCGATAGCAATGTTATATTGAAAAAATGTTGATTACATATATAAGTTTATATACGTGCATTAATTACCCATACAAATGATTAATTTGATCGTACGATCTTTTATATAATCATGAAGGTAAGAACACTGAAACTTATACATCAACATTTATGATGTTCTACATCAAGGTAAAATATATTACCTAAAATGGTTAATGGAAATAGGATATTGGATAGTGTGATGCTTGGTAATGGTATTCACTCAATGGTTTTGTTTCGTTCTGATTTAAAAATGTTTTGTCAACTCATCAGGCTATAGCGACAAAACCGAGTGATACACTCAATCAAAAATAGTGTTTGCTATATGTATACGCCAGCATACAATGCGAAAGCGAAATATAAATAGCAATAACATTGTATGACCAATGTTATACATAACATTGAACAATATTATGACGTGCGTCGTCGATAACAATGTTATATGGAAAAAATGGTGATTACATATATAAGTTTATATACGTGCATTAATTACCCATACAAATGATTAATTTGATCGTACGATCTTTTATATAATCATGAAGGTAAGAACACTGAAACTTATACATCAACATTTATGATATTCTACATCAAGGTAAAATATATTACCTAAAATTGTTAATGGAAATAGGATATTGGATAGTGTGATGCTTGGTAATGGTATTCACTCAATGGTTTTGTTTCGTACTGATTTAAAAATGTTTTGTCAACTCATCAGGCTATAGCGACAAAACCGAGTGATACAATCAATCAAAATTAGTGTTTGCTATATGTATACGCCAGCATGCAATGCGAAAGCGAAATATAAATAGCAATAACATTGTATGACCAATGTTATACATAACATTTAACAATATTATGACGTGCGTCGTCGATAACAATGTTATATGGAAATAATGTTGATTACATATATAAGTTTATATACGTGCATTAATTACCCATACAAATGATTAATTTGATCGTACGATCTTTTATATAATCATGAAGGTAAGAACACTGAAACTTATACATCAACATTTATGATGTTCTACATCAAGGTAAAATATATTACCTAAAATTGTTAATGGAAATAGTATATTGGATAGTGTGATGCTTGGTAATGGTATTTAGTCAATGGTTTTATTTCGTTCTGATTTAAAAATGTTTTGTCAACTCATCAGGCTATAGCGACAAAACCGAGTGATACACTCAATCAAAAATAGTGTTTGCTATATGTATACGCCAGCATGCAATGCGAAAGCGAAATATAAATAGCATTAACATTGTATGACCAATGTTATATCATAACACTGAACAATATTATGACGTGCGTCGTCGATAACAATGTTATATGGAAAAAATGTTAATTACATATATAAGTTTATATACGTGCATTAATTACCCATACAAATGATTAATTTGATCGTACGATCTTTTATATAATCATGAAGGTAAGAACACTGAAACTTATACATCAACATTTATGATGTTCTACATCAAGGTACAATATATTACCTAAAATTGTTAATGGAAATAGGATATTGGATAGTGTGATGCTTGGTAATGGTATTCAGTATTCACTCAATGGTTTTGTTTCGTTCTGATTTAAAAATGTTTTGTCAACTCAACAGGCTATAGCGACAAAACCGAGTGATACACTCAATCAAAAATAGTGTTTGCTATATGTATACGCCAGCATGCAATGCGAAAGCGAAATATAAATAGCATTAACATTGTATGACCAATGTTATACATTTTTTTTTTTTTTTTTATTTAAAGCACTTTAACCGCACTTTAAGTAATTACATTCTGGTCATTAAGACCAATAAGCAATTTTTTTCTGTCTTTATTCTACTACGTTTTCACTTCATATTAAGAATTCATTCAATAACTTTTTTCTTAATAATTTTAAATGTTTAACACTATTATTTAGTTCACGTTCTAGTTTATTAAATATTATGTCTATTTGTATATTGTCAGTGAGTTAACTCAAAAGGTTTTGGTCTTTTTCAGTCTTCTTACAATGCCGGTGTGTTCCAATAGCCGGGTAGCCTCGTCATTCACATGATGATGTAGCCGATGTGCGTGGCCTAGTATATATTTTTTAATAGTGTCAATAACCAACTCTACCTTTAAATCATTATGAATTTTTATATTTTTAACATACCAAGGAGCATTAACAATATTCCTTAATACTTTATTCTGGAATCGTTGTATGATTTATACATTACTTGGTTTGGTACAACCCCAAAGTTCAATACCATATGTCCAGATAGGTTTCAGTATTTGCTTGTAGAGTAGCAATTTGTTATATGTTGACAGCGAAGAATTCCTTCCCAGCAACCAATACATTTTTTTATAGCGAATACCCAGTTCGTCTCTCTTCATTTTTACATGATTCTTCCAACGAAGTTTTGTGTCCAATGTCATGCCCAAATATTTGATGTAGAATATCATAAATGTTGATGTATAAGTTTCAGTGTTCTTACCTTCATGATTATATAAAAGATCGTACGATCAAATTAATCATTTGTATGGGTAATTAATGCACGTATATAAACTTATATATGTAATCACCATTTTTTCCATATAACATTGTTATCGACGACGCACGTCATAATATTGTTCAATGTTATGTATAACATTGGTCATACAATGTTATTGCTATTTATATTTCGCTTTCGCATTGTATGCTGGCGTATACATATAGCAAACACTATTTTTGATTGAGTGTATCACTCGGTTTTGTCGCTATAGCCTGATGAGTTGACAAAACATTTTTAAATCAGAACGAAACAAAACCATTGAGTGAATACCATTACCAAGCATCACACTATCCAATATCCTATTTCCATTAACCATTTTAGGTAATATATTTTACCTTGATGTAGAACATCATAAATGTTGATGTATAAGTTTCAGTGTTCTTACCTTCATGATTATATAAAAAATCGTACGATCAAATTAATCATTTGTATGGGTAATTAATGCACGTATATAAACTTATATATGTAATCAACATTTTTTCAATATAACATTGCTATCGACGACCCACGTCATAATATTGTTCGGTGTTATGTATAACATTGGTCATACAATGTTAATGCTATTTATATTTCGCTTTCGCATTGCATGCCAGCGTATACATATAGCAAACACTATTTTTGATTGAGTGTATCACTCGGTTTTGTCGCTATAGCCTGATGAGTTGACAAAACATTTTTAAATCAGAACGAAACAAAACCATTGAGTGAATACCATTACCAAGCATAACACTATCCAATATCCTATTTCCATTAACAATTTTAGGTAATATATTTTACCTTGATGTAGAACATCATAAATGTTGATGTATAAGTTTCAGTGTTCTTACTTTCATGATTATATAAAAGATCGTACGATCAAATTAATCATTTGTTTGGGTAATTAATGCACGTATATAAACTTATATATGTAATAAACATTTTTTCCATATAACATTGTTATCGACGACGCACGTCATAATATTGTTCAGTGTTATGATATAACATTGGTCATACAATGTTAATGCTATTTATATTTCGCTTTCGCATTGCATGCCGGCGTATACATATAGCAAACACTATTTTTGATTGAGTGTATCACTCGGTTTTGTCGCTATAGCCTGATGAGTTGACAAAACATTTTTAAATCAGAACGAAACAAGACCATTGAGTGAATACCATTACCAAGCATCGCACTATCCAATATCCTATTTCCATTAATAATTTTAGGTAATATATTTTACCTTGATGTAGAACATCATAAATGTTGATGTATAAGTTTCAGTGTTCTTACCTTCATGAGTATATAAAAGATCGTACGATCAAATTAATCATTTGGATGGGTAATTAATGCACGTATATAAACTTATATATGTAATAAACATTTTTTCCATATAACATTGCTATCTACGAATCACGTCATAATATTGTTCAGTGTTATGTATAACATTGTTCATACAATGTTATTGCTATTTATATTTCGCTTTCGCATTGCATGCTGGCGTATACATGTAGCAAACACTATTTTTGATTGAGTGTATCACTCGGTTTTGTCGCTATAGCCTGATGAGTTGACAAAACATTTTTAAATCAGAACGAAACAAAACCATTGAGTGAATACCATTACCAAGCATCACACTATCCGATATCCTATCCCCATTAACAATTTTAGGTAATACATTTTACCTTGATGTAGAACATCATAAATGTTGATGTATAAGTTTCAGTGTTCTTACCTTCATGATTATATAAAAGATCGTACGATCAAATTAATCATTTGTTTGGGTAATTAATGCACGTATATAAACTTATATATGTAATCAACATTTTTTCCATATAACATTGTTATCGACGACGCACGTCATAATATTGTTCAGTGTTATGATATAACATTGGTCATACAATGTTATTGCTATTTATATTTCGCTTTCGCATTGCATGCTGGCGTATACATATAGCATAGGATATTGGATAGTGCGATGCTTGGCGATGCTATTTATATTTCGCTTTCGCATTGCATGCTGGCGTATACATATAGCAAACACTATTTTTGATTGAGTGTATCACTCGGTTTTGTCGCTATAGCCTGATGAGTTGACAAAATATTTTTAAATCAGAACGAAACAAAACCATTGACTGAATACCATTACCAAGCATCACACTATCCAATATCCTATTTAAATTAGCAATTTTAGGTAATATATTTTACCTTGATGTAGAACATCATAAATGTTGATGTATAAGTTTCAGTGTTCTTACCTTCATGAGTATATAAAAGATCGTACGATCAAATTAATCATTTGGATGGGTAATTAATGCACGTATATAAACTTATATATGTATTAAACATTTTTTCCATATAACATTGCTATCTACGACCCACGTCATAATATTGTTCAGTGTTATGATATAACATTGGTCATACAATGTTAATGCTATTTATATTTCGCTTTCGCATTGCATGCCGGCGTATACATATAGCAAACACTATTTTTGATTGAGTGTATCACTCGGTTTTGTCGCTATAGCCTGATGAGTTGACAAAACATTTTTAAATCAGAACGAAACAAAACCATTGACTGAATACCATTACCAAGCATCGCACTATCCAATATCCTATTTCCATTAATAATTTTAGGTAATATATTTTACCTTGATGTAGAACATCATAAATGTTGATGTATAAGTTTCAGTGTTCTTACCTTCATGATTATATAAAAGATCGTACGATCAAATTAATCATTTGTATGGGTAATTAATGCACGTATATAAACTTATATATGTAATCAACATTTTTTCCATATAACATTGTTATCGACGACGCACATTATAATATTGTTCAGTGTTATGTATAACATTGGTCATACAATGTTAATGCTATTTATATTTCGCTTTCGCATTGTATGCTGGCGTATACATATAGCAAACACTATTTTTGATTGAGTGTATCACTCAGTTTTGTCGCTATAGCCTGATGAGTTGACAAAACATTTTTAAATCAGAACGAAACAAACCAATGAGTGAATACCATTACCAAGCATCACACTATCCAATATCCTATTTAAATTATCAATTTTAGGTAATATATTTTACCTTGATGTAGAACATCATAAATGTTGATGTATAAGTTTCAGTGTTCTTACCTTCATGAGTATATAAAAGATCGTACGATCAAATTAATCATTTGGATGGGTAATTAATGCACGTATATAAACTTATATATGTAATAAACATTTTTTCCATATAACATTGCTATCTACGAATCACGTCATAATATTGTTCAGTGTTATGTATAACATTGTTCATACAATGTTATTGCTATTTATATTTCGCTTTCGCATTGCATGCTGGCGTATACATATAGCAAACACTATTTTTGATTGAGTGTATCACTCGGTTTTGTCGCTATAGCCTGATGAGTTGACAAAACATTTTTAAATCAGAACGAAACAAAACCATTGAGTGAATACCATTACCAAGCATCACACTATCCGATATCCTATCCCCATTAACAATTTTAGGTAATACATTTTACCTTGATGTAGAACATCATAAATGTTGATGTATAAGTTTCAGTGTTCTTACCTTCATGATTATATAAAAGATCGTACGATCAAATTAATCATTTGTTTGGGTAATTAATGCACGTATATAAACTTATATATGTAATCAACATTTTTTCCATATAACATTGTTATCGACGACGCACGTCATAATATTGTTCAGTGTTATGATATAACATTGGTCATACAATGTTATTGCTATTTATATTTCGCTTTCGCATTGCATGCTGGCGTATACATATAGCATAGGATATTGGATAGTGCGATGCTTGGCGATGCTATTTATATTTCGCTTTCGCATTGCATGCTGGCGTATACATATAGCAAACACTATTTTTGATTGAGTGTATCACTCGGTTTTGTCGCTATAGCCTGATGAGTTGACAAAACATTTTTAAATCAGAACGAAACAAAACCATTGAGTGAATACCATTACCAAGCATCACACTATCCAATATCCTATTTCCATTAACAATTTTAGATAATATATTGTACCTTGTTCAATACCATATGTCTCCCAAAGTTCAATACCATATGTCCAGATAGGTTTCAGTATTTGCTTGTAGAGTAGCAATTTGTTATATGTTGACAGCGAAGAATTCCTTCCCAGCTACCAATACATTTTTTTATAGCGAATACCCAGTTCGTCTCTCTTCATTTTTACATGATTCTTCCAACGAAGTTTTGTGTCCAATGTCATGCCCAAATATTTGGCTTTATTGGAATATGGTATTTCGTGATTGTTGATAAATATCGGCATGTGTCTGATTTTTCTATTTGTAAAGTTGATATGAATTGATTTTGACTCATTTAGTTTAATACGCCATTTTGCCATCCAATCGTGTATTTTTGTTATGTCTGTTTGTAATTTTTGAGTTGTCTCTTCACAGCCATTGCCAACAGCCAGTACAGCAGTGTCATCAGCGAATGTTGCAACCGAACTATTTTCTAATATAGGCATATCACTGGTATATAATACGTACAGGATTGGCCCAAGTACGCTACCTTGCGGCACTCCCGCCCGAATTCCCTTTAATTCCGTATACGCCTCTTGCTGTTTTATTCGAAAATATCTTTCCGTTATATATGATTGTAATATTTCTGTATGTGGTTTAGGAAGCATGGTTTTAAGCTTATTTATCAAACCCTGATGCCAAACAGTATCAAAAGCCCGTGCCACATCCAGGAAAACCGCAGAACATATCTTTTTTTCTTCTAAAGTCTTTTCTATTATATCTGTAATTCTATGCACCTGGTCAATGGTAGAGTGTTTTTCACGAAAACCAAATTGGTGATTTGGAATCAAGTTTTTACTTACAATAATCGGTTTTAATCTTTTCAATAATAAGTTTTCAAATAATTTTGATAGAACCGTCAATAGTGATATTGGTCTGTAGGATGATAATTCGTGTGGTGGCTTACCAGGTTTAGGTATCATGATAACCTCAGCAACCTTCCACAATTTCGGTACATATCTTAGTCTGAAAGCAGCATTAATAAGGTTAGTAATTTTAACTATTGCCTTTTTCGGCAGTTGTTTTAATATTTCTCCAGTTATTAAATCAAAGCCAGGAGCTTTTTTTCCGTTGATATTATCTTTGATTTCTTTGGGAACCTCCCCTGGTGAGGTAAGTTTTATGTTTACGTGTTGTTGTTGTTGTTGTTCTTGTTGTTCACCATGATGTTGTTGTTGTTGTTCACCATGAGGTTGAAATATGAGTTCCATATGGTTTGCAAATATTTCAGCCTTTTGTTCGTTATTTCGGGCCCATTGACCGTCATTTTTTCTGATTGGCGGTATCTGCGTAATTGGTCTTTTTAATCTTTTACTTGCTTTCCAGAGAGAATAATCATTTGCCTTTTAGCATTAAAGTAAGCATTAAAAGTTGCATTTTTAATTTCTTTAATAATCCTAGTTAATTTCTGAGATAAATTATTTAATATTTTCTTGTTTATCGGAGACCTGGTTTGTTGCCATCTTCTTCTAGCTCGACGTTTTTCAGAAATAAGGTATCTGATTTCTTTCGGGTAGTTATTACCATTAATTATTTTCTTTACTTCTGGAGTGTTATTCCAGGCCGCCCGTTGGATAACATTATTTAATTCTTCTGTTTCGTATTCCAATTGTTCTTTATTTTGAAGCGGTACTCTTAAATTAATTGTTCGGCACAGTTCCTCTTTAAAACATACCCAATCAGTATGTTTATTCACAAGAGCCGGATTATTTTCTTTTTTGATGATATTTTCACTTACAATTAATATTATAGGTGAATGATCCCAATTCATATCTCTACCTTCTTCAATTTGTATATAGTTATTACATATATTTTTGATTATAAAGAAATCTATAAGGTCTGGTATCTTTGCGGTATCAGTAGGCCAATATGTAGGTTTTCCCGTAGACACAACTAAACATCTGGATTTATTTATTGCGTTGAGTAATTCCTTACCCTTTTTTTTTTTTTTTTTTTTTTTTTTTTTTTCTTGGAAGAGGAAATCCATTTACAGACTGTGTGTCGGACTCCCGTCACTAGGACGTCCTACCGACTAAAACCTCTCCCACAGGGGTGGAGTTCAAGATACCCCCTCGCACTGCGACCATTAAGGTCTATTGTGCCCCTATATTCTTTATTCCTTTTACTCAAAAGGAATAGACCTTTTCTCACAGGTCACCAATTAGGAAATTGATGACCGCTTTTACCGGAAGGTTTTTATATCCACTTTCCCTGAGAAAGTCTTTTCCTAGATATTTCTTTCGTTTTTTACAGAGCTCTGGACATTTTGCAAGTATGTGTTCCATAGTCTCAGTATCCTTTTTGCAGAATCTGCATTGCTCATTTTCGACCAATCCAATTTTCTTGAGATGGTAGTTACACGGCGCATGTCCCGTGAGAGCCCAGCAGAGAACCTTAAGATGTTCTCTCGATAAGTTCAGAATTTCCTCAGCTCTCTTTGCATTTATATAAATAAATTTTTTTGAATGCTTAAGGCCCCTGATATTATCCCAGTTTCCCTTAACCTTTTCATTGGACCACAATTCAATTGCTTCCATCTTATCTTTCCTGGTAAACCCACAGAAGGGCGAGGGACCAACGTACGCTCCCACCGCACCAGTTTTTGCCAGTTTTCCAGCGTCTTCTCGGCCTCTTTGTCCCATATGAGCAGGCATCCAGATGACTCTAACATCGCCCTTGTTTGCCAACTCGTTTAGGACTTCGTGACATTCGAGGACCAACTTGGAGTTGAAACTGTTTTGCTGAAGTGCCATCAAAGCCGCCTGACTATCCGAGAGTATATTGACACGAATCCCATTCGTATCCCTCTCTCTGATTATGTCCGCCGCCCCTTTGATAGCGTATATCTCCGCTTGGAATACAGTTGCATCTCCACTTAGGGACATGCTATGAGAACATCTAGGACCATATATCCCAGCACCAACTCCCATGCTTGTCTTTGACCCACCCGTAAACCATTTTTGGGCGTCATCACTTAGCCATTTGCATGGCAGGTCCCATTCACCTATTTTTGGGATATATATCCCATATTTATGAACGAAGTTCATTTTTCCTTTTAATTGGTCACTATATGACGTCATAGGCATCAGCATATCTATCCCTTTTATTAACTCTAGATGACCCTTCAGATTTCCTTCCATAAAGTTCATCCCTTCATGTAACGCCACTAATTCTTTAATGGCTGCTTTTTTTATGGCAATGTGAATAGGGCTCAGATTAATTATGCCCTCCATTGCCACCAATGGAGTCGTTCGCATTGCTCCTGTTATCATTAGGCACGCCAACCTCTGAATTTTGCCTAATTTTCTTTTTACTACTTCTTCCTCGGTCTTTTTCCACCAGACCGCCGCTGCGTATGTTATTCCAGGCCTAATCATTTGCCTGTACATCCAGTTAATCGATGTTGGGCTTAGTCCCCAGGTTCGACCAACCATCCGCCTGCTTGCCCATATCGCTTTTATGGATTTCTTCACCACATAATCTATGTGTGAGTTCCATGATAATCTTTGATCAAGCATGATCCCCAGATATTTCGTCTCTGAATTAAGGACCATGTGAGTTTCTCCCATTTTTATAGCCGGTATGCTTATTTTCCTTCTACTTGTAAATGGTATAATTTTTGGTTTTTGAGGGATTCAATTCGAGGCCCTCTTTTGTACACCATTCTTTAGTGGTGTTTAGGGCCCTTTGCATTAATTCACTTATTGTGCTTTCATGCTGGCCCCTAATTATTATAGTTATGTCATCAGCATAACCTATGGTTTTATATCCCTCGCTATTTAGGGCATGCATCAACTCATCGACTACTAAAGACCACAGCAGTGGCGATAGTACTCCTCCCTGTGGGCAACCCCTTGTTGTCCCCACTTCGAGGTTTATGGATCCCATGTTCGCGGTTATTATTCTGCCTTCCAGCATTTTTTTAATCCATGCCTGTATCACATCGTCTATCCCTCTATTTTTTAGGGCATTTTCCATTGAATTATAGCCAGCATTATCAAAAGCACCCCCAATGTCCATAAAGGCCACTAGGGAAATTCCTTTCGATTCTAAGGTCCCTTCAATGTTTTTAACGATGTGATGCAATGCAGTGATTGTTGATTTGCCCTTTTGATACGCAAATTGCATTTTATTTAGAGGATGAACCTCTAGTATTTTATTCCTAATGTGGAGATCCACCAATTTTTCCATTGTTTTCAGCAAAAACGATGTAAGGCTTATTGGACTGTATGATTTGGCCCAATCCGCCCGTTTGTTCCCACCTTTTGGGATAAAGATTACTCTAACCTTCCTCCATTTTCTTGGAACATGTCCCAGAATGAGGCTGGCCCTGTATATCATCATTAAAGGAATTCCCAGAATGGATATTCCTCTTTGAAGGAGTGCCGGAAACACCCCATCTGGACCAGGTGATTTGTATGGCCTGAAAGATTTTATTGCCCATTTCACCCTCTCCAGATTTATGATTTCTTTAGCAGTAGAGAGGCCCTTTCTTCGCCCCTCTCTGCTTACTTTATTTACAGACCCAATATCATCTCCCAATGTTGGAAAATTATTAGGGAAGTGTGTCTGCAGTAATATTTCAAGAGATTCCCTTATACTCGAAGTCATGGAGCCATCCGCACGTCTTATTAGCCCCAATCCGTTTTGTCCCTCTTTGGACAGAGCCTTTTGTACCCTGGCAACTTCTGGTACTTCCTTGAGGTTTTCACAGAAAGTCCTCCATGTAGCTCTTTTTGATTTTCTGAGTTCCTTATTATAGACTGTGAGGGACTTTTTATACTTATCCCACTTTCCAGTTGCCCTAGCTCTATTGAACTCTTTTCTAGCCGCTTTTCTTAGCTTTTCCAACTTTTGGTTCCACCATGGAACCTTTCTTGTTGTACATTTTTCTTTTATTGGACAGTTTGCTTCATAGGCAGCCACGATAGCTTCCAAAACTAAGTCAACTTCTGTCTCAAGTTCGTTTACTGTTTTTATCCTATAGCTAATGGCCCCCATGCCTATTGCGAGGTCCTTTATATATCCCTCCCAATTGGTGTGTTTTGGAACCCTATAGGTTTGCTTTTCTTTTGGGTGCCGGTATTGGACCTCAAACGTTATATAACAGTGGTCTGAAAATGAGTTCTCAGGTGAGACCCTCCAATTTGTAATCAGATCATTTGTTACGTTTGCTGTTAAGGTTAGGTCCAATACTTCTCCCCTTATGGCGTTTATAAATGTTGGGTTTTTCCCCACATTTTCAATATTTAAGTTATTTGTAATTAGGTATTCTAACAATACCTCACCTCTTTTGTTTGTATCCTTACTACCCCATATTATGTTGTGAGCGTTAGCATCACAACCTAGGATCAACTTTTTTTTGTTCTTTTGACAGTAGTGCACCAGTTTACCTGTTATTTCATTAGGAACCTCTATGGTGTTCCCTGGTAGGTACACTGAGGCAATTATTACCTCCTTTGCGCCATCATTGGTGTTGAATTGTACTACTACTGTCACCGTATCCTCGTTTGTAAACTCTGGAATAATAAAAGAGTTTAGTTTATTATTTATAAGTATGGCGGCTCTTGGCTTGCACGTTCCTCTTGCATATACCAACTTATAGTTTTTTATATTCAGGCCATATATAATTCCCGCATTTTGCCAGGGCTCTTGGATAAGCCCAATGCTCCAGTTGCCTAGATGCAATCTTCTGCAAAGCTCGGCCGACGCAGCCTTTGCATGGTGCAAGTTTATTTGGACAACTTTAGCCATTTATCGTAGGCTTTAGTGTTAGTGTTGAGACCCTTATAGTCTCCATTGAAGCATCTGCAGCTTCATTAATTTTTTGTGGTTCACCATTTACGGTCTCCACTATTCTCTTTTTGTATGTGGAAGCCTTTGAGGCAGGCTCCGCCTGCGTTTTTGTTTTTTCTTTATACATATTTTTAGGCTCTCTGACCAGTTGAATCCGAGGATTGGCCTGAAGTCAGAGATATATGTTTGAACTGGGAAAAATATGTCCGCCATGCCAGAGCCAGTTAGCATGGTAGGGCTATATGAAGCCAGGTGTCGCCCGGTGCCTGGAGTTCGCTCATTGCTACTGATCCCCCATCAGTCATTCATCCCTTAGGCTTAGCTGTTCCGCCCTGGGATTAGGGATTTTTTTAAGTAGAAGGTTTACTCCTTCCAGCATAGTGTGTTTTTGCCTGATACCACAAGTCCCTTTAGGCTTATTGAATTTGGGGTATTTGGTGTTAGGGATTCTAAGGTTTTTTGATAATGGGAATGGAACAAGAATGATTTTGTGTTTTGATTTTCAGGATGTTTCCTATGTATCAGTTACCAGTGGTCACCACGAGGAGGTAACACATACACTTGTGTATCGTGGAAGGTTTCCCTTCCATGACCGAGACTGCCACTTTTGAGCTGTCTAAAACATGACTAGAACAGCTCTAGAGTGGCGCTCGCATACGCAGGTTACGGAGGTCTTTCAACCTTGATTCCCCCCCGCGTACGACACCACGACCACCTTCCTTACCGTTGCTGGTGGTAAGTCTAGATCCCCAGTGTGTGTGTTTATACGTAACACTGAACATAACACTGAACTGAAAAATATTATGACGTGCGTCGTCGATAACAATGTTATATGGTAAAAATGTTGATTACATATAGAAGTTTATATACGTGCATTAATTACCCATACAAATGATTAATTTGATCGTACGATCTTTTATATAATCATGAAGGTAAGAACACTGAAGCTTATACATCAACATTTATGATGTTCTACATCAAGGTAAAATATATTACCTAAAATTGTTAATGGAAATAGGATATTGGATAGTGTGATGCTTGGTAATGGTATTCACTCAATGGTTTTGTTTCGTTCTGATTTAAAAATGTTTTGTCAACTCATCAGGCTATAGCGACAAAACCGAGTGATACACTCAATCAAAAATAGTGTTTGCTATATGTATACGCCAGCATGCAATGCGAAAGCGAAATATAAATAGCAATAACATTGTATGACCAATGTTATACATAACACTGAACAATATTATGATGTGCGTCGTCGATAACAATGTTATATGGAAAAAATGTTTATTACATATATAAGTTTATATACGTGCATTAATTACCCATACAAATGATTAATTTGATAGTACGATTTTTTATATAATCATGAAGGTAAGAACACTGAAACTTATACATCAACATTTATGATGTTCTACATCAAGGTAAAATATATTACCTAAAATTGTTAATGGAAATAGGATATTGGATAGTGTGATGCTTGGTAATGGTATTCACTCAATGGTTTTGTTTCGTTCTGATTTAAAAATGTTTTGTCAACTCATCAGGCTATAGCGACAAAACCGAGTGATACACTCAATCAAAAATAGTGTTTGCTATATGTATACGCCAGCATGCAATGCGAAAGCGAAATATAAATAGCATTAACATTGTATGACCAATGTTATACATAACACTGAACAATATTATGACGTAGGTCGTCGATAACAATGTTATATGGAAAAAATGTTGATTACATATATAAGTTTATATACGTGCATTAATTACCCATACAAATGATTAATTTGATCGTACGATCTTTTATATAATCATGAAGGTAAGAACACTGAAACTTATACATCAACATTTATGATGTTCTACATCAAGGTAAAATGTATTACCTAAAATTGTTAATGGAAATAGGATATTGGATAGTGTGATGCTTGGTAATGGTATTCAGTATTCAGTCAATGGTTTTGTTTCGTTCTGATTTAAAAATGTTTTGTCAACTCAACAGGCTATAGCGACAAAACCGAGTGATACACTCAATCAAAAATAGTGTTTGCTATATGTATACGCCAGCATGCAATGCGAAAGCGAAATATAAATAGCATTAACATTGTATGACCAATGTTATACATAACACTGAACAATATTATGACGTGGGTCGTCGATAGCAATGTTATATGGAAAAAATGTTGATTACATATATAAGTTTATATAGGTGCATTAATTACCCATCCAAATGATTAATTTGATCGTACGATCTTTTATATACTCATGAAGGTAAGAACACTGAAACTTATACATCAACATTTATGATGTTCTACATCAAGCTAAAATATATTACCTAAAATTGTTAATGGAAATAGGATATTGGATAGTGTGATGCTTGGTAATGGTATTCACTCAATGGTTTTGTTTCGTTCTGATTTAAAAATGTTTTGTCAACTCATCAGGCTATAGCGACAAAACTGAGTGATACACTCAATCAAAAATAGTGTTTGCTATATGTATATGCCAGCATACAATGCGAAAGCGAAATATAAATAGCATTAACATTGTATGACCAATGTTATACATAACACTGAACAATATTATGACGTGCGTCGTCGATAACAATGTTATATGGAAAAAATGTTGATTACATATATAAGTTTATATACGTGCATTAATTACCCCTACAAATGATTAATTTGATCGTACGATCTTTTATATAATCATGAAGGTAAGAACACTGAAACTTATACATCAACATTTATGATGTTCTACATCAAGGTAAAATATATTACCTAAAATTGTTAATGGAAATAGGATATTGGATAGTGTGATGCTTGGTAATGGTATTCCCTCAATGGTTTTATTTCGTTCTGATTTAAAAATGTTTTGTCAACTCATCAGGCTATAGCGACAAAACTGAGTGATACACTCAATCAAAAATAGTGTTTGCTATATGTATACGCCAGCATACAATGCGAAAGCGAAATATAAATAGCATTAACATTGTATGACCAATGTTATACATAACACTGAACAATATTATGATGTGCGTCGTCGATAACAATGTTATATGGAAAAAATGTTGATTACATATATACGTTTATATACGTGCATTAATTACCCATACAAATGATTAATTTGATCGTACGATCTTTTATATAATCATGAAGGTAAGAACACTGAAACTTATATATCAACATTTACGATGTTCTACATCAAGGTAAAATATATTACCTAAAATTGTTAATGGAAATAGGATATTGGATAGTGTGATGCTTGGTAATGGTATTCCCTCAATGGTTTTGTTTCGTTCTGATTTAAAAATGTTTTGTCAACTCATCAGGCTATAGCGACAAAACTGAGTTATACACTCAATCAAAAATAGTGTTTGCTATATGTATACGCCAGCATACAATGCGAAAGCGAAATATAAATAGCATTAACAATGTATGACCAATGTTATACATAACACTGAACAATATTATGATGTGCGTCGTCGATAACAATGTTATATGGAAAAAATGTTGATTACATATATAAGTTTATATACGTGCATTAACCCTTTCATTCCCAAATTATTTCTAGTGAAGCAAAAATTTTTTTTTTATTATTTTCTAATTAAATGCACTTAAAATAAGATATTCACGAAATTTCATGAAGCTGGTATATTTGGTATGGCTATAATACGAAGTTGCCATATGGCAACCATGGGAATGAAGTAGTATAAATTTAACCATTATTTATATGAACCAACTAAATATGTTATATTTATTTTCAGTAATATTAATTTTATTAATATAATTCAAAAAATTCATTTTAATTTAAACAAAAAAGGATTAAATTATTTTTTATGATATTTCGTGAAACAATTATTGTGATTATTTAAACACAAGCGAACATCACATTTCGAACAAAGTATTCTGCTGAAACCTGTTTTACAAAGTCCACACTTTCCTTTTGATGCAGTATAAGCAGGCCAATGAGAATCACAATCATATCTGGATTCGGTTGAAGGATTTAAACGTTGATATTTAAATGCTGGAATAGTTGAACTTATAGTTAATGCATCTACTTCACTGGCGGACGACTGAATATATGAATTAAATAGTGGCGGCCGACCTCTCTTTTTAGTCAGCGTTTTGTCGTTTTTGCTAATTAATGCCTTAGCCACCATAAGTTGGAAGTTCATTAAATTAATGTGTGGAGTATTAGAATTTACCATAGCTAAATCTCGGCGATATAATAACCAAGAGTTTACTAGTGCTGTGTTGATGCACCAGTATATTATTCGAAAATAATATTTATTCGATTTGTGATTTATGCGGTACAATTCTATTAACATATCCATTAAATCAACACCACCCATAAATGTGTTATACAGTTTCACAGCATGTGGTCTGTCTACAATAATATATTTCTTGGTGCTTGCATTCCATCTTCTGCAAGTAGAAATGGGTTCAATACTGCAATACGTTGATAGTACTTGAACCATCCTATTATCATACCACCGAATCAAAGTTAAATTATTATTTTTCTCCACTCTATAATCGTATGAGCCTCTGCCCTCAGATTTCAATAGTTTTTCATCTTTCATTTTAATTTTACCTATACGATTCTTTCTAATAGTTCCCGTACTTAAAATACCCCAATCTTTGAGTGCTATTGCTAAGTTTATTGATGTGAACCAATTATCAAAATATACTTTGAAGTTTTCGTACTTTGGTAACGTAGAACACAAGTGTATTACCACATCCGATGATATCCCATATCCATAACTTGGACAAGTGCCTGCACCTTGATAAATAACAAAATCGTATACGATTCCCGATGATCCGGCCCTGGTAAACACTTTAAATCCCCATTTATGCGGTTTCTTAGGCAAATATTGTTTAAGAGATGAATGACCTTTAAAAGGTATAATTTGTTCATCTACTGAATGATGTTCTTCGTCATGTTTTATTAAATTAAATTTTTTTTTTAAATGGTCAATGAGCGGTCTAATTTTGAATAACTTGTCGTATTCCGGATGATCCTTTTGTCTCATGTTGTCATTATCACATATATGAAAAAATTGTTTTATTTTGTTGAATCGATTTCTGCTCATTGTGTTAGTAATTGCCGAATGACCCAATTCGGTGGACCATAAACATTTAAAGTTTGGAACTTTCATAACTCCCGTAAATAACAATATTCCAATAAAGCGTTGAATTTCTGCCTCACTAACTTTTATTTCCTGTCCACCTTTTTGCATAGCATATTTATTAGTTTCCGTTGTCATTTTTTCAATAATATCTTGATCAAAGAAGTCTGTGAAATATTCTGATGGTTGTCGGACTTCCCGTTCAGAACAAACATGTTTCCATTCTGTATCAAATATTTTAAATGGAGCTTTGCGCCAACATAGTTTAAGAGAACTATCTGGTTTTGGTTCAGGATCACTAACCATTTTTGGTGGTTCGTTTTGTTGAACACTGTGTGGAATAATTGAGTTTATAACCATTGTATTCAAATCGCCCAGCTCCTTTTGTTTTAGTAATAATTGTTCGTCGTCTTCATCACTTACAAAATCATTTTCGGAATCATTCCAATCGTGCTCAACAATCAATTTAATTTCTGCATCCGATAAACCTTTGTGTCTATCCATAACCTACATAAATGTATTAAAACCTTTATTTTCAATCAATATAAGATATTTAATTTATTAACTCACTTATAACCAATAGTTTTAGACACAATTATTTTATTATTTCACAACACTTATTACCCCAACACTTATAACAGAACACCAAAGAATGATGTACTGCAACAGACCAAACCTAAATAATTTGATTTATATTCGTTGGAATTTATTACATATTCAAAAATAAAATATATTCTAGTATTAAGCATTTTTTAACATAAGTATTTAGGTCGTACATTACATGAAAACAAAACAAAATCAAACATGTAGAATATGAAATTTGTGTAAGTAAAAAAACTGAAAACGAACAACAATCAAACATTTTCATGTTTAAGAATACAAGAGTGTAAAGAATACAATAAAATGACTTTATGTGCTGCTAGATACAAATTTCACTCTATAGAACTATATCTAATATTACTCTCTATGCCCATGGTAGCCAAACGGCAACCAGTAATACAAAAAAATCCTGTAAGTACATGCTCGTTATTTTTGTTTAAATATCGAATTGATTTAGTTTTTTATACCTGTTTAAAGTATATGAGTCCAAAAAAATGTATGAATGCCTTTATTACGGCTCTTTTTTTTTATTTCTTGTCGAACCTATTTTCTTAAAATTTCGTTTATACGAATAAGACATTTTAAACGCGATATATATAATACTAAAAATAATTATTTTAAACCATCGCCGAAATTTCATAAAAGAATATATTATAAAATATTAGAAAAAAATGATAGTTGATGATATTTTACATATTTAATTATAAATAATGGGGTTTAAAGCTTAGTTGCCAATTGGCAACCATGGATATCAAAGGGTTAATCAGCTTTACATAAAATAAAACTAATATTGATAATTTTAGCCAACTCTACCGACTAGTTTCAGAGAAAACTTAATTGTATGTTAGAACTAATATAAGAAAATGCAAACATTGTTGCTTCACGTTTCACGATTTAAAGTTGCTATTGTTTTAAAAAAGTTATAAGAGCGGACCAAATTAACCAGCGTTACATAACATAAAACTAATATTGATAATTTTAGCCAACTCTACCGACTAGTTTCAGAGAAAACTTAATTGTATAATATAAGAAAATGCAAACATTGTTGTTTCACGTTTCACGATTTGAAGTTTCTATTATTTTAGAAAAGTGATAAGAACGGACCAAATTAACCAGCGTTACATAACATAAAACTAATATTGATAATTTTAGCCAACTCTACCGACTAGTTTCAGAGAAAACTTAATTGTATGCTAGAAGTAATATAAGAAAATGCACACATTGTTGTTTCAGGTTTCACGATTTAAAGTTTCTATTATTTTAGAAAAGTGATAAGATCAACACAAATTAACCAGCTTTACATAAAATAAAACTAATATTGATAATTTTAGCCAACTCTACCGACTAGTTTCAGAGAAAACTTAATTGTATGCTAGAACTAATATAAGACAATGCAAACATTGTTGTGTCACGTTTCACGATTTAAAGTTGCTATTGTTTTAGAAAAGTGATAAGAACGGACCAAATTAACCAGCGTTACATAACATAAAACTAATATTGATAATTTTAGCCAACTCTACCGACTATTTTCAGAGAAAACTTAATTGTATGCTAGAAGTAATATAAGAAAATGCAAACATTGTTGTTTCACGTTTCACGATTTAAAGTTTCTATTATTTTAGAAAAGTGATAAGAACGGACCAAGTTAATCAGCTTTACATAAAATAAAACTAATATTGATAATTTTAGCCAACTCTACCGACTAGTTTCAGAGAAAACTTCATTGAATGCTAGAACTAATATAAGAAAATGCAAACATTGTTGTTTCACGTTTCACGATTTAAAGTTACTATTGTTTTAGAAAAGTGATAAGAACGGACCAAATTAACCAGCGTTACATAACATAAAACTAATATTGATAATTTTAGCCAACTCTACCGACTAGTTTCAGAGAAAACTCAATTGTATGCTAGAACTAATATAATAAAATGCAAACATTGTTGTTTCTCGTTTTACGATTTGAAGTTTCTATTATTTTAGAAAAGTGATAAGAACGGACTAAATTAACCAGCGTTACATAACATAAAACTAATATTGATAATTTTAGCCAACTCTACCGACTAGTTTCAGAGAAAACTTAATTGTATGCTAGAACTAATATAAGAAAATGCAAACATTGTTGTTTCAGGTTTCACGATTTAAAGTTTCTATTATTTTAGAAAAGTGATAAGTTCAACACAAATTAATCAACTTTACATAACATAAAACTAATATTGATAATTTTAGCCAACTCTACCGACTAGTTTCAGAGAAAACTTAATTGTATGCTAGAACTAATATAAGAAAATGCAAACATTGTTGTTTCACTTTTCACGATTTAAAGTTTCTATTATTTTAGAAAAGTGATAAGAACGGACCAAATTAACCAGCGTTACATAACATAAAACTAATATTGATAATTTAAGCCAACTCTACCGACTAGTTTCAGAGAAAACTTAATTGTATGCTAGAAGTAATATAAGAAAATGCAAACATTGTTGTTTCAGGTTTCACGATTTAAAGTTTCTATTATTTTAGAAAAGTGATAAGATCAACACAAATTAATCAACTTTACATAACATAAAACTAATATTGATAATTTTAGCCAACTCTACCGACTAGTTTCAGAGAAAACTTAATTGTATGCTAGAACTAATATAAGAAAATGCAAACATTGTTGTTTCACTTTTCACGATTTAAAGTTTCTATTATTTTAGAAAAGTGATAAGAACGGACCAAATTAACCAGCGTTACATAACATAAAACTAATATTGATAATTTAAGCCAACTCTACCGACTAGTTTCAGAGAAAACTTAATTGTATGCTAGAAGTAATATAAGAAAATGCAAACATTGTTGTTTCAGGTTTCACGATTTAAAGTTTCTATTATTTTAGAAAAGTGATAAGATCAACACAAATTAATCAGCTTTACATAAAATAAAACTAATATTGATAATTTTAGCCAACTCTACCGACTAGTTTCAGAGAAAACTTAATTGTATGCTAGAACTAATATAAGAAAATGCAAACATTGTTGTTTCACGTTTCACGATTTAAAGTTGTTATTATTTTAGAAAAGTGATAAGAACGGACCAAATTAACCAGCGTTACATAACATAAAACTAATATTGATAATTTTAGCCAACTCTACCGACTAGTTTCAGAGAAAACTTAATTGTATGCTAGAACTAATATAAGAAAATGCAAACATTGTTGTTTCACGTTTCACGATTTAAAGTTGTTATTATTTTAGAAAAATGATAAGAACGGACCAAATTAACCAGCGTTACATAACATAAAACTAATATTGATAATTTTAGCCAACTCTACCGACTAGTTTCAGAGAAAACTTAATTGTATGCTAGAACTAATATAAGAAAATGCAAACATTGTTGTTTCACGTTTCACGATTTAAAGTTGTTATTATTTTAGAAAAGTGATAAGAACGGACCAAATTAACCAGCGTTACATAACATAAAACTAATATTGATAATTTTAGCCAATTCTACCGACTAGTTTCAGAGAAAACTTAATTGTATGCTAGAACTAATATAAGAAAATGCAAACATTGTTGTTTCACGTTTCACGATTTAAAGTTGTTATTATTTTAGAAAAGTGATAAGAACGGACCAAATTAACCAGCGTTACATAACATAAAACTAATATTGATAATTTTAGCCAACTCTACCGACTAATTTCAGAGAAAACTTAATTGTATGCTAGAACTAATATAAGAAAATGCAAACATTGTTGTTTCACGTTTCACGATTTAAAGTTGTTATTATTTTAGAAAAGTGATAAGAACGGACCAAATTAACCAGCGTTACATAACATAAAACTAATATTGATAATTTTAGCCAACTCTACCGACTAGTTTCAGAGAAAACTTAATTGTATGCTAGAACTAATATAAGAAAATGCAAACATTGTTGTTTCACGATTCACGATTTAAAGTTTCTATTATTTTAAAAAAGTGATAAGAACGGACCAAGTTAATCAGCTTTACATAACATAAAACTAATATTGATAATTTTAGCCAACTCTACCGACTAGTTTCAGAGAAAACTTAATTGTATGCTAGAACTAATATAAGAAAATGCAAACATTGTTGTTTCACGTTTCACGATTTAAAGTTGTTATTATTTTAGAAAAGTGATAAGAACGGACCAAATTAACCAGCGTTACATAACATAAAACTAATATTGATAATTTTAGCCAACTCTACCGACTAGTTTCAGAGAAAACTTAATTGTATGCTAGAACTAATATAAGAAAATGCAAACTTTGTTGTTTCACGTTTCACGACTTAAAGTTGTTATTATTTTAGAAAAGTGATAAGAACGGACCAAATTAACCAGCGTTACATAACATAAAACTAATATTGATAATTTTAGCCAACTCTACCGACTAGTTTCAGAGAAAACTTAATTGTATGCTAGAACTAATATAAGAAAATGCAAACATTGTTGTTTCACGTTTCACGATTTAAAGTTGTTATTATTTTAGAAAAGTGATAAGAACGGACCAAATTAACCAGCGTTACATAACATAAAACTAATATTGATAATTTTAGCCAACTCTACCGACTATTTTCAGAGAAAACTTAATTGTATGCTAGAACTAATATAATAAAATGCAAACATTGTTGTTTCACGTTTCACGATTTAAAGTTTCTATTATTTTAGAAAAGTGATAAGAACGGACCAAATTAACCAGCGTTACATACCATAAAACTAATATTGATAATTTTAGCCAACTCTACCGACTAGTTTCAGAGAAAACTTAATTGTATGCTAGAACTAATATAATAAAATGCAAACATTGTTGTTTCTCGTTTTACGATTTGAAGTTTCTATTATTTTAGAAAAGTGATAAGAACGGACTAAATTAACCAGCGTTACATAACATAAAACTAATATTGATAATTTTAGCCAACTCTACCGACTAGTTTCAGAGAAAACTTAATTGTATGCTAGAACTAATATAAGAAAATGCAAACATTGTTTTCACGTTTCACGATTTAAAGTTTCTATTATTTTAGAAAAGTGATAAGTTCAACACAAATTAATCAACTTTACATAACATAAAACTAATATTGATAATTTTAGCGAACTCTACCGACTAGTTTCAGAGAAAACTTAATTGTATGCTAGAACTAATATAAGAAAATGCAAACATTGTTGTTTCACTTTTCACGATTTAAAGTTTCTATTATTTTAGAAAAGTGATAAGAACGGACCAAATTAACCAGCGTTACATAACATAAAACTAATATTGATAATTTAAGCCAACTCTACCGACTAGTTTCAGAGAAAACTTAATTGTATGCTAGAAGTAATATAAGAAAATGCAAACATTGTTGTTTCAGGTTTCACGATTTAAAGTTGCTATTATTTTAGAAAAGTGATAAGATCAACACAAATTAATCAGCTTTACATAAAATAAAACTAATATTGATAATTTTAGCCAACTCTACCGACTAGTTTCAGAGAAAACTTAATTGTATGCTAGAACTAATATAAGAAAATGCAAACATTGTTGTTTCACGATTCACGATTTAAAGTTTCTATTATTTTAAAAAAGTGATAAGAACGGACCAAGTTAATCAGCTTTACATAACATAAAACTAATAGTGATAATTTTAGCCAACTCTACCGACTAGTTTCAGAGAAAACTTAATTGTATGCTAGAACTAATATAAGAAAATGCAAACATTGTTGTTTCTCGTTTTACGATTTAAAGTTGCTAGTGTTTTAAAAAAGTTATAAGAACGGACCAAATTAACCAGCGTTACATAACATAAAACTAATATTGATAATTTTAGCCTACTCTACCGACTAGTTTCAGAGAAAACTTAATTGTATAATATAAGAAAATGCAAACATTGTTGTTTCACGTTTCACGATTTGAAGTTTCTATTATTTTAGAAAAGTGATAAGAACGGACCAAATTAACCAGCGTTACATAACATAAAACTAATATTGATAATTTTAGGGAATTCTACCGACTAGTTTCAGAGAAAACTTAATTGTATGCTAGAAGTAATATAAGAAAATGCAAACATTGTTGTTTCAGGTTTCACGATTTAAAGTTTCTATTATTTTAGAAAAGTGATAAGATCAACACAAATTAATCAGCTTTACATAAAATAAAACTAATATTGATAATTTTAGCCAACTCTGCCGACTAGTTTCAGAGAAAACTTAATTGTATGCTAGAACTAATATAAGAAAATGCAAACATTGTTGTTTCACGATTCACGATTTAAAGTTTCTATTATTTTAAAAAAGTGATAAGAACGGACCAAGTTAATCAGCTTTACATAACATAAAACTAATATTGATAATTTTAGCCAACTCTACCGACTAGTTTCAGAGAAAACTTAATTGTATGCTAGAACTAATATAAGAAAATGCAAACATTGTTGTTTCACGTTTCACGATTTAAAGTTGTTATTATTTTAGAAAAGTGATAAGAACGGACCAAATTAACCAGCGTTACATAACATAAAACTAATATTGATAATTTTAGCCAACTCTACCGACTAGTTTCAGAGAAAACTTAATTGTATGCTAGAACTAATATAAGAAAATGCAAACATTGTTGTTTCACGTTTCACGATTTGAAGTTGGTATTATTTTAGAAAAGTGATAAGAACGGACCAAGTTAATCAGCTTTACATAACATAAAACTAATATTGATAATTTTAGCCAACTCTACCGACTAGTTTCAGAGAAAACTTAATTGTATGCTAGAACTAATATAAGAAAATGCAAACATTGTTGTTTCACGTTTCACAATTTAAAGTTGCTATTATTTTAGAAAAGTGATAAGTTCAACACAAATTAATCAGCTTTACATAACATAAAACTAATATTGATAATTTTAGCCAACTCTACCGACTGGTCTCAGAGAAAACTTAATTGTATGCTAGAACTAATATAAGAAAATGCAAACATTGTTGTTTCATTTTTCACGATTTAAAGTTTCTATTATTTTAGAAAAGTGATAAGAACGGACCAAGTTAATCAGCTTTACATAAAATAAAACTAATATTGATAATTTTAGCCAACTCTACCGACTAGTTTCAGAGAAAACTTAATTGTATGCTAGAACTAATATAAGAAAATGCAAACATTGTTGGTTCATTTTTCACGATTTAAAGTTTCTATTATTTTAGAAAAGTGATAAGAACGGACCAAGTTAATCAGCTTTACATAAAATAAAACTAATATTGATAATTTTAGGCAACTCTACCGACTAGTTTCAGAGAAAACTTAATTGTATGTTAGAACTAATATAAGAAAATGCAAACATTGTTGTTTCACGTTTCACGATTTAAAGTTGCTATTGTTTTAAAAAAGTTATAAGAACGGACCAAATTAACCAGCGTTACATAACATAAAACTAATATTGATAATTTTAGCCAACTCTACCGACTAGTTTCAGAGAAAACTTAATTGTATAATATAAGAAAATGCAAACATTGTTGTTTCACGTTTCACGATTTGAAGTTTCTATTATTTTAGAAAAGTGATAAGAACGGACCAAATTAACCAGCGTTACATAACATAAAACTAATATTGATAATTTTAGCCAACTCTACCGACTAGTTTCAGAGAAAACTTAATTGTATGCTAGAACTAATGTAAGAAAATGCAAACATTGTTGTTTCACGTTTCACGATTTAAAGGTGCTATTGTTTTAGAAAAGTGATAAGAACGGACCAAATTAACCAGCGTTACATAACATAAAACTAATATTGATAATTTTAGCCAACTCTACCGACTATTTTCAGAGAAAACTTAATTGTATGCTAGAAGTAATATAAGAAAATGCAAACATTGTTGTTTCACGTTTCACGATTTAAAGTTTCTATTATTTTAGAAAAGTGATAAGAACGGACCAAGTTAATCAGCTTTACATAAAATAAAACTAATATTGATAATTTTA
The DNA here is from genome assembly GCA_958336335.1 of Dilophus febrilis. Classification (NCBI taxonomy): domain Eukaryota; kingdom Metazoa; phylum Arthropoda; class Insecta; order Diptera; family Bibionidae; genus Dilophus; species Dilophus febrilis. The sequence goes on from OY284473.1 coordinate 9,176,948, forward strand.
GCCAACTCTACCGACTAGTTTCAGAGAAAACTTAATTGAATGCTAGAACTAATATAAGAAAATGCAAACATTGTTGTTTCACGTTTCACGATTTAAAGTTACTATTGTTTTAAAAAAGTGATAAGAACGGACCAAATTAACCAGCGTTACATAACATAAAACTAATATTGATAATTTTAGCCAACTCTACCGACTAGTTTCAGAGAAAACTCAATTGTATGCTAGAACTAATATAATAAAATGCAAACATTGTTGTTTCTCGTTTTACGATTTGAAGTTTCTATTATTTTAGAAAAGTGATAAGAACGGACTAAATTAACCAGCTTTACATAACATAAAACTAATATTGATAATTTTAGCCAACTCTACCGACTAGTTTCAGAGAAAACTTAATTGTATGCTAGAACTAATATAAGAAAATGCAAACATTGTTTTCACGTTTCACGATTTAAAGTTTCTATTATTTTAGAAAAGTGATAAGTTCAACACAAATTAATCAACTTTACATAACATAAAACTAATATTGATAATTTTAGCCAACTCTACCGACTAGTTTCAGAGAAAACTTAATTGTATGCTAGAAATAATATAAGAAAATGCAAACATTGTTGTTTCACTTTTCACGATTTAAAGTTTCTATTATTTTAGAAAAGTGATAAGAACGGACCAAATTAACCAGCGTTACATAACATAAAACTAATATTGATAATTTAAGCCAACTCTACCGACTAGTTTCAGAGAAAACTTAATTGTATGCTAGAAGTAATATAAGAAAATGCAAACATTGTTGTTTCAGGTTTCACGATTTAAAGTTTCTATTATTTTAGAAAAGTGATAAGATCAACACAAATTAATCAGCTTTACATAAAATAAAACTAATATTGATAATTTTAGCCAACTCTACCGACTAGTTTCAGAGAAAACTTAATTGTATGCTAGAACTAATATAAGAAAATGCAAACATTGTTGTTTCACGATTCACGATTTAAAGTTTCTATTATTTTAAAAAAGTGATAAGAACGGACCAAGTTAATCAGCTTTACATAACATAAAACTAATATTGATAATTTTAGCCAACTCTACCGACTAGTTTCAGAGAAAACTTAATTGTATGCTAGAACTAATATAAGAAAATGCAAACATTGTTGTTTCACGTTTCACGATTTAAAGTTGTTATTATTTTAGAAAAGTGATAAGAACGGACCAAATTAACCAGCGTTACATAACATAAAACTAATATTGATAATTTTAGCCAACTCTACCGACTAGTTTCAGAGAAAACTTAATTGTATGCTAGAACTAATATAAGAAAATGCAAACATTGTTGTTTCACGTTTCACGATTTAAAGTTGTTATTATTTTAGAAAAGTGATAAGAACGGACCAAATTAACCAGCGTTACATAACATAAAACTAATATTGATAATTTTAGCCAACTCTACCGACTAGTTTCAGAGAAAACTTAATTGTATGCTAGAACTAATATAAGTAAATGCAAACTTGTTGTTTCACGATTTAAAGTTGTTATTATTTTAGAAAAGTGATAAGAACGGACCAAATTAACCAGCGTTACATAACATAAAACTAATATTGATAATTTTAGCCAACTCTACCGACTAATTTCAGAGAAAACTTAATTGTATGCTAGAACTAATATAAGAAAATGCAAACATTGTTGTTTCACGTTTCACGATTTGAAGTTGGTATTATTTTAGAAAAGTGATAAGAACGGACGAAGTTAATCAGCTTTACATAACATAAAACTAATATTGATAATTTTAGCCAACTCTACCGACTAGTTTCAGAGAAAACTTAATTGTATGCTAGAACTAATATAAGAAAATGCAAACATTGTTGTTTCACGTTTCACAATTTAAAGTTGCTATTATTTTAGAAAAGTGATAAGTTCAACACAAATTAATCAGCTTTACAGAACATTAAACTAATATTGATAATTTTAGCCAACTCTACCGACTAGTCTCAGAGAAAACTTAATTGTATGCTAGAACTAATATAAGAAAATGCAAACATTGTTGTTTCACTTTTCACGATTAAAAGTTGATATTATTTTAGAAAAGTGATAAGATCAACACAAATTAATCAGCTTTACATAAAATAAAACTAATATTGATAATTTTAGCCAACTCTACCGACTAGTTTCAGAGAAAACTTAATTGTATGCTAGAACTAATATAAGAAAATGCAAACATTGTTGTTTCACTTTTCACGATTTAAAGTTTCTATTATTTTAGAAAAGTGATAAGAACGGACCAAGTTAATCAGCTTTACATATAAAATAAAACTAATATTGATAATTTTAGCCAACTCTACCGACTAGTTTCAGAGAAAACTTAAATGTATGCTAGAACTAATATAAGAAAATGCAAACATTGTTGTTTCAGGTTTCACGATTTAAAGTTTCTATTATTTTAGAAAAGTGATAAGACAAGCTAATCAGCTTTACATAAAATCAAACTTATATTGATAATTTTAGCCAACTCTACCGACTAGTTTCAGAGAAAACTTAATTGTATGCTAGAACTAATATAAGAAAATGCAAACATTGTTGTTTCACGTTTCACGATTTAAAGTTTCTATTATTTTAGAAAAGTGATAAGAACGGACCAAGTTAATCAGCTTTACATAAAATAAAACTAATATTGATAATTTTAGCCAACTCTACCGACTAGTTTCAGAGAAAACTTCATTGAATGCTAGAAGTAATTTAAGAAAATGCAAACATTGTTGTTTCACGTTTCACGATTTAAAGTTACTATTGTTTTAGAAAAGTGATAAGAACGGACCAAATTAACCAGCGTTACATAACATAAAACTAATATTGATAATTTTAGCCAACTCTACCGACTAGTTTCAGAGAAAACTTAATTGTATGCTAGAACTAATATAATAAAATGCAAACATTGTTGTTTCTCGTTTTACGATTTGAAGTTTCTATTATTTTAGAAAAGTGATAAGAACGGACCAAATTAACCAGCGTTACATAACATAAAACTAATATTGATAATTTTAGCCAACTCTACCGACTAGTTTCAGAGAAAACTTAATTGTATGCTAGAACTAATATAAGAAAATGCAAACTTTGTTGTTTCACGTTTCACGACTTAAAGTTGTTATTATTTTAGAAAAGTGATAAGAACGGACCAAATTAACCAGCGTTACATAACATAAAACTAATATTGATAATTTTAGCCAACTCTACCGACTATTTTCAGAGAAAACTTAATTGTATGCTAGAACTAATATAAGAAAATGCAAACATTGTTGTTTCACGTTTCACGATTTAAAGTTTCTATTATTTTAGAAAAGTGATAAGAACGGACCAAGTTAATCAGCTTTACATAAAATAAAACTAATATTGATAATTTTAGCCAACTCTACCGACTAGTTTCAGAGAAAACTTCATTGAATGCTAGAACTAATATAAGAAAATGCAAACATTGTTGTTTCACGTTTCACGATTTAAAGTTACTATTGTTTTAGAAAAGTGATAAGAACGGACCAAATTAACCAGCGTTACATAACATAAAACTAATATTGATAATTTTAGCCAACTCTACCGACTAGTTTCAGAGAAAACTTAATTGTATGCTAGAACTAATATAAGAAAATGCAAACATTGTTTTCACGTTTCACGATTTAAAGTTTCTATTATTTTAGAAAAGTGATAAGTTCAACACAAATTAATCAACTTTACATAACATAAAACTAATATTGATAATTTTAGCGAACTCTACCGACTAGTTTCAGAGAAAACTTAATTGTATGCTAGAACTAATATAAGAAAATGCAAACATTGTTGTTTCACTTTTCACGATTTAAAGTTTCTATTATTTTAGAAAAGTGATAAGAACGGACCAAATTAACCAGCGTTACATAACATAAAACTAATATTGATAATTTAAGCCAACTCTACCGACTAGTTTCAGAGAAAACTTAATTGTATGCTAGAAGTAATATAAGAAAATGCAAACATTGTTGTTTCAGGTTTCACGATTTAAAGTTTCTATTATTTTAGAAAAGTGATAAGATCAACACAAATTAATCAGCTTTACATAAAATAAAACTAATATTGATAATTTTAGCCAACTCTACCGACTAATTTCAGAGAAAACTTAATTGTATGCTAGAACTAATATAAGAAAATGCAAACATTGTTGTTTCACGTTTCACGATTTAAAGTTTCTATTATTTTAGAAAAGTGATAAGAACGGACCAAGTTAATCAGCTTTACATAACATAAAACTAATATTGATAATTTTAGCCAACTCTACCGACTAGTTTCAGAGAAAACTTAATTGTATGCTAGAACTAATATAAGAAAATGCAAACATTGTTGTTTCATTTTTCACGATTTAAAGTTTCTATTATTTTAGAAAAGTGATAAGAACGGACCAAGTTAATCAGCTTTACATAAAATAAAACTAATATTGATAATTTTAGCCAACTCTACCGACTAGTTTCAGAGAAAACTTAATTGTATGCTAGAACTAATATAAGAAAATGCAAACATTTTGTTTCATTTTTCACGATTTAAAGTTTCTATTATTTTAGAAAAGTGATAAGAACGGACCAAGTTAATCAGCTTTACATAACATAAAACTAATATTGATAATTTTAGCCAACTCTACCGACTAGTTTCAGAGAAAACTTAATTGTATGCTAGAACTAATATAAGAAAATGCAAACATTGTTTTCACGTTTCACGATTTAAAGTTTCTATTATTTTAGAAAAGTGATAAGAATGGACCAAATTAACCAGCGTTACATAAAATAAAACTAATATTGATAATTTTAGCCAACTCTACCGACTAGTTTCAGAGAAAACTTCATTGAATGCTAGAACTAATATAAGAAAATGCAAACTTGTTGTTTCACGTTTCACGATTTAAAGTTGTTATTATTTTAGAAAAGTGATAAGAACGGACCAAATTAACCAGCGTTACATAACATAAAACTAATATTGATAATTTTAGCCAACTCTACCGACTAATTTCAGAGAAAACTTAATTGTATGCTAGAACTAATATAAGAAAATGCAAACATTGTTGTTTCACGTTTCACGATTTGAAGTTGGTATTATTTTAGAAAAGTGATAAGAACGGACGAAGTTAATCAGCTTTACATAACATAAAACTAATATTGATAATTTTAGCCAACTCTACCGACTAGTTTCAGAGAAAACTTAATTGTATGCTAGAACTAATATAAGAAAATGCAAACATTGTTGTTTCACGTTTCACAATTTAAAGTTGCTATTATTTTAGAAAAGTGATAAGTTCAACACAAATTAATCAGCTTTACAGAACATTAAACTAATATTGATAATTTTAGCCAACTCTACCGACTAGTCTCAGAGAAAACTTAATTGTATGCTAGAACTAATATAAGAAAATGCAAACATTGTTGTTTCACTTTTCACGATTAAAAGTTGATATTATTTTAGAAAAGTGATAAGATCAACACAAATTAATCAGCTTTATATAAAATAAAACTAATATTGATAATTTTAGCCAACTCTACCGACTAGTTTCAGAGAAAACTTAATTGTATGCTAGAACTAATATAAGAAAATGCAAACATTGTTGTTTCACTTTTCACGATTTAAAGTTTCTATTATTTTAGAAAAGTGATAAGAACGGACCAAGTTAATCAGCTTTACATATAAAATAAAACTAATATTGATAATTTTAGCCAACTCTACCGACTAGTTTCAGAGAAAACTTAAATGTATGCTAGAACTAATATAAGAAAATGCAAACATTGTTGTTTCAGGTTTCACGATTTAAAGTTTCTATTATTTTAGAAAAGTGATAAGACAAGCTAATCAGCTTTACATAAAATCAAACTTATATTGATAATTTTAGCCAACTCTACCGACTAGTTTCAGAGAAAACTTAATTGTATGCTAGAACTAATATAAGAAAATGCAAACATTGTTGTTTCACGTTTCACAATTTAAAGTTGCTATTATTTTAGAAAAGTGATAAGTTCAACACAAATTAATCAGCTTTACAGAACATTAAACTAATATTGATAATTTTAGCCAACTCTACCGACTAGTCTCAGAGAAAACTTAATTGTATGCTAGAACTAATATAAGAAAATGCAAACATTGTTGTTTCACTTTTCACGATTAAAAGTTGATATTATTTTAGAAAAGTGATAAGATCAACACAAATTAATCAGCTTTACATAAAATAAAACTAATATTGATAATTTTAGCCAACTCTACCGACTAGTTTCAGAGAAAACTTAATTGTATGCTAGAACTAATATAAGAAAATGCAAACATTGTTGTTTCACTTTTCACGATTTAAAGTTTCTATTATTTTAGAAAAGTGATAAGAACGGACCAAGTTAATCAGCTTTACATAAAATAAAACTAATATTGATAATTTTAGCCAACTCTACCGACTAGTTTCAGAGAAAACTTCATTGAATGCTAGAACTAATTTAAGAAAATGCAAACATTGTTGTTTCACGTTTCACGATTTAAAGTTACTATTGTTTTAGAAAAGTGATAAGAACGGACCAAATTAACCAGCGTTACATAACATAAAACTAATATTGATAATTTTAGCCAACTCTACCGACTAGTTTCAGAGAAAACTTAATTGTATGCTAGAACTAATATAATAAAATGCAAACATTGTTGTTTCTCGTTTTACGATTTGAAGTTTCTATTATTTTAGAAAAGTGATAAGAACGGACTAAATTAACCAGCGTTACATAACATAAAACTAATATTGATAATTTTAGCCAACTCTACCGACTAGTTTCAGAGAAAACTTAATTGTATGCTAGAACTAATATAAGAAAATGCAAACATTGTTGTTTCACGTTTCACGATTTAAAGTTGTTATTATTTTAGAAAAGTGATAAGAACGGACCAAATTAACCAGCGTTGCATAACATAAAACTAATATTGATAATTTTAGCCAACTCTACCGACTAGTTTCAGAGAAAACTTAATTGTATGCTAGAACTAATATAAGAAAATGCAAACTTTGTTGTTTCACGTTTCACGACTTAAAGTTGTTATTATTTTAGAAAAGTGATAAGAACGGACCAAATTAACCAGCGTTACATAACATAAAACTAATATTGATAATTTTAGCCAACTCTACCGACTATTTTCAGAGAAAACTTAATTGTATGCTAGAACTAATATAAGAAAATGCAAACATTGTTGTTTCACGTTTCACGATTTAAAGTTTCTATTATTTTAGAAAAGTGATAAGAACGGACCAAGTTAATCAGCTTTACATAAAATAAAACTAATATTGATAATTTTAGCCAACTCTACCGGCTAGTTTCAGAGAAAACTTCAATGAATGCTAGAACTAATATAAGAAAATGCAAACATTGTTGTTTCACGTTTCACGATTTAAAGTTACTATTGTTTTAGAAAAGTGATAAGAACGGACCAAATTAACCAGCGTTACATACCATAAAACTAATATTGATAATTTTAGCCAACTCTATCGACTAGTTTCAGAGAAAACTTAATTGTATGCTAGAACTCATATAATAAAATGCAAACATTGTTGTTTCTCGTTTTACGATTTGAAGTTTCTATTATTTTAGAAAAGTGATAAGATCAACACAAATTAACCAGCGTTACATAAAATAAAACTAATATTGATAATTTTAGCCAACTCTACCGACTAGTTTCAGAGAAAACTTAATTGTATGCTAGAACTAATATAAGAAAATGCAAACATTGTTTTCACGTTTCACGATTTAAAGTTTCTATTATTTTAGAAAAGTGATAAGTTCAACACAAATTAATCAACTTTACATAAGATAAAACTAATATTGATAATTTTAGCGAACTCTACCGACTAGTTTCAGAGAAAACTTAATTGTATGCTAGAACTAATATAAGAAAATGCAAACATTGTTGTTTCACTTTTCACGATTTAAAGTTTCTATTATTTTAGAAAAGTGATAAGAACGGACCAAATTAACCAGCGTTACATAACATAAAACTAATATTGATAATTTAAGCCAACTCTACCGACTAGTTTCAGAGAAAACTTAATTGTATGCTAGAAGTAATATAAGAAAATGCAAACATTGTTGTTTCAGGTTTCACGATTTAAAGTTTCTATTATTTTAGAAAAGTGATAAGATCAACACAAATTAATCAGCTTTACATAAAATAAAACTAATATTGATAATTTTAGCCAACTCTACCGACTAATTTCAGAGAAAACTTAATTGTATGCTAGAACTAATATAAGAAAATGCAAACATTGTTGTTTCACGTTTCACGATTTAAAGTTTCTATTATTTTAGAAAAGTGATAAGAACGGACCAAGTTAATCAGCTTTACATAACATAAAACTAATATTGATAATTTTAGCCAACTCTACCGACTAGTTTCAGAGAAAACTTAATTGTATGCTAGAACTAATATAAGAAAATGCAAACATTGTTGTTTCATTTTTCACGATTTAAAGTTTCTATTATTTTAGAAAAGTGATAAGAACGGACCAAGTTAATCAGCTTTACATAAAATAAAACTAATATTGATAATTTTAGCCAACTCTACCGACTAGTTTCAGAGAAAACTTAATTGTATGCTAGAACTAATATAAGAAAATGCAAACATTTTGTTTCATTTTTCACGATTTAAAGTTTCTATTATTTTAGAAAAGTGATAAGAACGGGCCAAGTTAATCAGCTTTACATAACATAAAACTAATATTGATAATTTTAGCCAACTCTACCGACTAGTTTCAGAGAAAACTTAATTGTATGCTAGAACTAATATAAGAAAATGCAAACATTGTTGTTTCACGTTTCACAATTTAAAGTTGCTATTATTTTAGAAAAGTGATAAGTTAAACACAAATTAATCAGCTTTACATAACATAAAACTGATATTGATAATTTTAGCCAACTCTACCGACTAGTCTCAGAGAAAACTTAATTGTATGCTAGAACTAATATAAGAAAATGCAAACATTGTTGTTTCATTTTTCACGATTTAAAGTTTCTATTATTTTAGAAAAGTGATAAGAACGGACCAAGTTAATCAGCTTTACATAAAATAAAACTAATATTGATAATTTTAGCCAACTCTACCGACTAGTTTCAGAGAAAACTTAATTGTATGCTAGAACTAATATAAGAAAATGCAAACATTTTGTTTCATTTTTCACGATTTAAAGTTTCTATTATTTTAGAAAAGTGATAAGAACGGACCAAGTTAATCAGCTTTACATAACATAAAACTAATATTGATAATTTTAGCCAACTCTACCGACTATTTTCAGAGAAAACTTAATTGTATGCTAGAACTAATATAAGAAAATGCAAACATTGTTGTTTCACTTTTCACGATTTAAAGTTTCTATTATTTTAGAAAAGTGATAAGAACGGACCAAATTAACCAGCGTTACATAACATAAAACTAATATTGATAATTTAAGCCAACTCTACCGACTAGTTTCAGAGAAAACTTAATTGTATAATATAAGAAAATGCAAACATTGTTGTTTCACGTTTCACGATTTGAAGTTTCTATTATTTTAGAAAAGTGATAAGAACGGACCAAATTAACCAGCGTTACATAACATAAATCTAATATTGATAATTTTAGCCAACTCTACCAACTAGTTTCAGAGAAAACTTAATTGTATGCTAGAAGTAATATAAGAAAATGCACACATTGTTGTTTCAGGTTTCACGATTTAAAGTTTCTATTATTTTAGAAAAGTGATAAGATCAACACAAATTAATCAGCTTTACATAAAATAAAACTAATATTGATAATTTTAGCCAACTCTACCGACTAGTTTCAGAGAAAACTTAATTGTATGCTAGAACTAATATAAGAAAATGCAAACATTGTTGTTTCACGTTTCACGATTTAAAGTTGTTATTATTTTAGAAAAGTGATAAGAACGGACCAAATTAACCAGCGTTACATAACATAAAACTAATATTGATAATTTTAGCCAACTCTACCGACTAGTTTCAGAGAAAACTTAATTGTATGTTAGAACTAATATAAGAAAATGCAAACATTGTTGTTTCACGTTTCACGATTTAAAGTTGCTATTGTTTTAAAAAAGTTATAAGAACGGACCAAATTAACCAGCGTTACATAACATAAAACTAATATTGATAATTTTAGCCAACTCTACCGACTAGTTTCAGAGAAAACTTAATTGTATAATATAAGAAAATGCAAACATTGTTGTTTCACGTTTCACGATTTGAAGTTTCTATTATTTTAGAAAAGTGATAAGAACGGACCAAATTAACCAGCGTTACATAACATAAAACTAATATTGATAATTTTAGCCAACTCTACCGACTAGTTTCAGAGAAAACTTAATTGTATGCTAGAAGTAATATAAGAAAATGCACACATTGTTGTTTCAGGTTTCACGATTTAAAGTTTCTATTATTTTAGAAAAGTGATAAGATCAACACAAATTAATCAGCTTTACATAAAATAAAACTAATATTGATAATTTTAGCCAACTCTACCGACTAGTTTCAGAAAAAACTTAATTGTATGCTAGAACTAATATAAGAAAATGCAAACATTGTTGTTTCACGTTTCACGATTTAAAGTTGTTATTATTTTAGAAAAGTGATAAGAACGGACCAAATTAACCAGCGTTACATAACATAAAACTAATATTGATAATTTTAGCCAACTCTACCGACTAGTTTCAGAGAAAACTTAATTGTATGCTAGAACTAATATAAGAAAATGCAAACATTGTTGTTTCACGTTTCACGATTTAAAGTTGCTATTGTTTTAGAAAAGTGATAAGAACGGACCAAATTAACCAGCGTTACATAACATAAAACTAATATTGATAATTTTAGCCAACTCTACCGACTATTTTCAGAGAAAACTTAATTGTATGCTAGAAGTAATATAATAAAATGCAAACATTGTTGTTTCTCGTTTTACGATTTGAAGTTTCTATTATTTTAGAAAAGTGATAAGAACGGACTAAATTAACCAGCGTTACATAACATAAAACTAATATTGATAATTTTAGCCAACTCTACCGACTAGTTTCAGAGAAAACTTAATTGTATGCTAGAACTAATATAAGAAAATGCAAACATTGTTTTCACGTTTCACGATTTAAAGTTTCTATTATTTTAGAAAAGTGATAAGAATGGACCAAATTAACCAGCGTTACATAAAATAAAACTAATATTGATAATTTTAGCCAACTCTACCGACTAGTTTCAGAGAAAACTTAATTGTATGCTAGAACTAATATAAGAAAATGCAAACATTGTTTTCACGTTTCACGATTTAAAGTTTCTATTATTTTAGAAAAGTGATAAGTTCAACACAAATTAATCAACTTTACATAAGATAAAACTAATATTGATAATTTTAGCGAACTCTACCGACTAGTTTCAGAGAAAACTTAATTGTATGCTAGAACTAATATAAGAAAATGCAAACATTGTTGTTTCACTTTTCACGATTTAAAGTTTCTATTATTTTAGAAAAGTGATAAGAACGGACCAAATTAACCAGCGTTACATAACATAAAACTAATATTGATAATTTAAGCCAACTCTACCGACTAGTTTCAGAGAAAACTTAATTGTATGCTAGAAGTAATATAAGAAAATGCAAACATTGTTGTTTCAGGTTTCACGATTTAAAGTTTCTATTATTTTAGAAAAGTGATAAGATCAACACAAATTAATCAGCTTTACATAAAATAAAACTAATATTGATAATTTTAGCCAACTCTACCGACTAATTTCAGAAAAAACTTAATTGTATGCTAGAACTAATATAAGAAAATGCAAACATTGTTGTTTCACGTTTCACGATTTAAAGTTTCTATTATTTTAGAAAAGTGATAAGAACGGACCAAATTAACCAGCGTTACATACCATAAAACTAATATTGATAATTTTAGCCAACTCTATCGACTAGTTTCAGAGAAAACTTAATTGTATGCTAGAACTCATATAATAAAATGCAAACATTGTTGTTTCTCGTTTTACGATTTGAAGTTTCTATTATTTTAGAAAAGTGATAAGAACGGACTAAATTAACCAGCGTTACATAACATAAAACTAATATTGATAATTTTAGCCAACTCTACCGACTAGTTTCAGAGAAAACTTAATTGTATGCTAGAACTAATATAAGAAAATGCAAACATTGTTTTCACGTTTCACGATTTAAAGTTTCTATTATTTTAGAAAAGTGATAAGTTCAACACAAATTAATCAACTTTACATAAGATAAAACTAATATTGATAATTTTAGCGAACTCTACCGACTAGTTTCAGAGAAAACTTAATTGTATGCTAGAACTAATATAAGAAAATGCAAACATTGTTGTTTCACTTTTCACGATTTAAAGTTTCTATTATTTTAGAAAAGTGATAAGAACGGACCAAATTAACCAGCGTTACATAACATAAAACTAATATTGATAATTTAAGCCAACTCTACCGACTAGTTTCAGAGAAAACTTAATTGTATGCTAGAAGTAATATAAGAAAATGCAAACATTGTTGTTTCAGGTTTCACGATTTAAAGTTTCTATTATTTTAGAAAAGTGATAAGATCAACACAAATTAATCAGCTTTACATAAAATAAAACTAATATTGATAATTTTAGCCAACTCTACCGACTAATTTCAGAAAAAACTTAATTGTATGCTAGAACTAATATAAGAAAATGCAAACATTGTTGTTTCACGTTTCACGATTTAAAGTTTCTATTATTTTAGAAAAGTGATAAGAACGGACCAAGTTAATCAGCTTTACATAACATAAAACTAATATTGATAATTTTAGCCAACTCTACCGACTAGTTTCAGAGAAAACTTAATTGTATGCTAGAACTAATATAAGAAAATGCAAACATTGTTGTTTCATTTTTCACGATTTAAAGTTTCTATTATTTTAGAAAAGTGATAAGAACGGACCAAGTTAATCAGCTTTACATAAAATAAAACTAATATTGATAATTTTAGCCAACTCTACCGACTAGTTTCAGAGAAAACTTAATTGTATGCTAGAACTAATATAAGTAAATGCAAACTTGTTGTTTCACGATTTAAAGTTGTTATTATTTTAGAAAAGTGATAAGAACGGACCAAATTAACCAGCGTTACATAACATAAAACTAATATTGATAATTTTAGCCAACTCTACCGACTAATTTCAGAGAAAACTTAATTGTATGCTAGAACTAATATAAGAAAATGCAAACATTGTTGTTTCACGTTTCACGATTTGAAGTTGGTATTATTTTAGAAAAGTGATAAGAACGGACGAAGTTAATCAGCTTTACATAACATAAAACTAATATTGATAATTTTAGCCAACTCTACCGACTAGTTTCAGAGAAAACTTAATTGTATGCTAGAACTAATATAAGAAAATGCAAACATTGTTGTTTCACGTTTCACAATTTAAAGTTGCTATTATTTTAGAAAAGTGATAAGTTCAACACAAATTAATCAGCTTTACAGAACATTAAACTAATATTGATAATTTTAGCCAACTCTACCGACTAGTCTCAGAGAAAACTTAATTGTATGCTAGAACTAATATAAGAAAATGCAAACATTGTTGTTTCACTTTTCACGATTAAAAGTTGATATTATTTTAGAAAAGTGATAAGATCAACACAAATTAATCAGCTTTACATAAAATAAAACTAATATTGATAATTTTAGCCAACTCTACCGACTAGTTTCAGAGAAAACTTAATTGTATGCTAGAACTAATATAAGAAAATGCAAACATTGTTGTTTCACTTTTCACGATTTAAAGTTTCTATTATTTTAGAAAAGTGATAAGAACGGACCAAGTTAATCAGCTTTACATATAAAATAAAACTAATATTGATAATTTTAGCCAACTCTACCGACTAGTTTCAGAGAAAACTTAAATGTATGCTAGAACTAATATAAGAAAATGCAAACATTGTTGTTTCAGGTTTCACGATTTAAAGTTTCTATTATTTTAGAAAAGTGATAAGACAAGCTAATCAGCTTTACATAAAATCAAACTTATATTGATAATTTTAGCCAACTCTACCGACTAGTTTCAGAGAAAACTTAATTGTATGCTAGAACTAATATAAGAAAATGCAAACATTGTTGTTTCACGTTTCACGATTTAAAGTTTCTATTATTTTAGAAAAGTGATAAGAACGGACCAAGTTAATCAGCTTTACATAAAATAAAACTAATATTGATAATTTTAGCCAACTCTACCGACTAGTTTCAGAGAAAACTTCATTGAATGCTAGAAGTAATTTAAGAAAATGCAAACATTGTTGTTTCACGTTTCACGATTTAAAGTTACTATTGTTTTAGAAAAGTGATAAGAACGGACCAAATTAACCAGCGTTACATAACATAAAACTAATATTGATAATTTTAGCCAACTCTACCGACTAGTTTCAGAGAAAACTTAATTGTATGCTAGAACTAATATAATAAAATGCAAACATTGTTGTTTCTCGTTTTACGATTTGAAGTTTCTATTATTTTAGAAAAGTGATAAGAACGGACCAAATTAACCAGCGTTACATAACATAAAACTAATATTGATAATTTTAGCCAACTCTACCGACTAGTTTCAGAGAAAACTTAATTGTATGCTAGAACTAATATAAGAAAATGCAAACTTTGTTGTTTCACGTTTCACGACTTAAAGTTGTTATTATTTTAGAAAAGTGATAAGAACGGACCAAATTAACCAGCGTTACATAACATAAAACTAATATTGATAATTTTAGCCAACTCTACCGACTATTTTCAGAGAAAACTTAATTGTATGCTAGAACTAATATAAGAAAATGCAAACATTGTTGTTTCACGTTTCACGATTTAAAGTTTCTATTATTTTAGAAAAGTGATAAGAACGGACCAAGTTAATCAGCTTTACATAAAATAAAACTAATATTGATAATTTTAGCCAACTCTACCGACTAGTTTCAGAGAAAACTTCATTGAATGCTAGAACTAATATAAGAAAATGCAAACATTGTTGTTTCACGTTTCACGATTTAAAGTTGTTATTATTTTAGAAAAGTGATAAGAACGGACCAAATTAACCAGCGTTACATAACATAAAACTAATATTGATAATTTTAGCCAACTCTACCGACTAGTTTCAGAGAAAACTTAATTGTATGTTAGAACTAATATAAGAAAATGCAAACATTGTTGTTTCACGTTTCACGATTTAAAGTTGCTATTGTTTTAAAAAAGTTATAAGAACGGACCAAATTAACCAGCGTTACATAACATAAAACTAATATTGATAATTTTAGCCAACTCTACCGACTAGTTTCAGAGAAAACTTAATTGTATAATATAAGAAAATGCAAACATTGTTGTTTCACGTTTCACGATTTGAAGTTTCTATTATTTTAGAAAAGTGATAAGAACGGACCAAATTAACCAGCGTTACATAACATAAAACTAATATTGATAATTTTAGCCAACTCTACCGACTAGTTTCAGAGAAAACTTAATTGTATGCTAGAAGTAATATAAGAAAATGCACACATTGTTGTTTCAGGTTTCACGATTTAAAGTTTCTATTATTTTAGAAAAGTGATAAGATCAACACAAATTAATCAGCTTTACATAAAATAAAACTAATATTGATAATTTTAGCCAACTCTACCGACTAGTTTCAGAAAAAACTTAATTGTATGCTAGAACTAATATAAGAAAATGCAAACATTGTTGTTTCACGTTTCACGATTTAAAGTTGTTATTATTTTAGAAAAGTGATAAGAACGGACCAAATTAACCAGCGTTACATAACATAAAACTAATATTGATAATTTTAGCCAACTCTACCGACTAGTTTCAGAGAAAACTTAATTGTATGCTAGAACTAATATAAGAAAATGCAAACATTGTTGTTTCACGTTTCACGATTTAAAGTTGCTATTGTTTTAGAAAAGTGATAAGAACGGACCAAATTAACCAGCGTTACATAACATAAAACTAATATTGATAATTTTAGCCAACTCTACCGACTATTTTCAGAGAAAACTTAATTGTATGCTAGAAGTAATATAATAAAATGCAAACATTGTTGTTTCTCGTTTTACGATTTGAAGTTTCTATTATTTTAGAAAAGTGATAAGAACGGACTAAATTAACCAGCGTTACATAACATAAAACTAATATTGATAATTTTAGCCAACTCTACCGACTAGTTTCAGAGAAAACTTAATTGTATGCTAGAACTAATATAAGAAAATGCAAACATTGTTTTCACGTTTCACGATTTAAAGTTTCTATTATTTTAGAAAAGTGATAAGAATGGACCAAATTAACCAGCGTTACATAAAATAAAACTAATATTGATAATTTTAGCCAACTCTACCGACTAGTTTCAGAGAAAACTTCATTGAATGCTAGAACTAATATAAGAAAATGCAAACATTGTTGTTTCACGTTTCACGATTTAAAGTTACTATTGTTTTAGAAAAGTGATAAGAACGGACCAAATTAACCAGCGTTACATACCATAAAACTAATATTGATAATTTTAGCCAACTCTATCGACTAGTTTCAGAGAAAACTTAATTGTATGCTAGAACTCATATAATAAAATGCAAACATTGTTGTTTCTCGTTTTACGATTTGAAGTTTCTATTATTTTAGAAAAGTGATAAGAACGGACTAAATTAACCAGCGTTACATAACATAAAACTAATATTGATAATTTTAGCCAACTCTACCGACTAGTTTCAGAGAAAACTTAATTGTATGCTAGAACTAATATAAGAAAATGCAAACATTGTTTTCACGTTTCACGATTTAAAGTTTCTATTATTTTAGAAAAGTGATAAGTTCAACACAAATTAATCAACTTTACATAAGATAAAACTAATATTGATAATTTTAGCGAACTCTACCGACTAGTTTCAGAGAAAACTTAATTGTATGCTAGAACTAATATAAGAAAATGCAAACATTGTTGTTTCACTTTTCACGATTTAAAGTTTCTATTATTTTAGAAAAGTGATAAGAACGGACCAAATTAACCAGCGTTACATAACATAAAACTAATATTGATAATTTAAGCCAACTCTACCGACTAGTTTCAGAGAAAACTTAATTGTATGCTAGAAGTAATATAAGAAAATGCAAACATTGTTGTTTCAGGTTTCACGATTTAAAGTTTCTATTATTTTAGAAAAGTGATAAGATCAACACAAATTAATCAGCTTTACATAAAATAAAACTAATATTGATAATTTTAGCCAACTCTACCGACTAATTTCAGAGAAAACTTAATTGTATGCTAGAACTAATATAAGAAAATGCAAACATTGTTGTTTCACGTTTCACGATTTAAAGTTTCTATTATTTTAGAAAAGTGATAAGAACGGACCAAGTTAATCAGCTTTACATAACATAAAACTAATATTGATAATTTTAGCCAACTCTACCGACTAGTTTCAGAGAAAACTTAATTGTATGCTAGAACTAATATAAGAAAATGCAAACATTGTTGTTTCATTTTTCACGATTTAAAGTTTCTATTATTTTAGAAAAGTGATAAGAACGGACCAAGTTAATCAGCTTTACATAAAATAAAACTAATATTGATAATTTTAGCCAACTCTACCGACTAGTTTCAGAGAAAACTTAATTGTATGCTAGAACTAATATAAGTAAATGCAAACTTGTTGTTTCACGATTTAAAGTTGTTATTATTTTAGAAAAGTGATAAGAACGGACCAAATTAACCAGCGTTACATAACATAAAACTAATATTGATAATTTTAGCCAACTCTACCGACTAATTTCAGAGAAAACTTAATTGTATGCTAGAACTAATATAAGAAAATGCAAACATTGTTGTTTCACGTTTCACGATTTGAAGTTGGTATTATTTTAGAAAAGTGATAAGAACGGACGAAGTTAATCAGCTTTACATAACATAAAACTAATATTGATAATTTTAGCCAACTCTACCGACTAGTTTCAGAGAAAACTTAATTGTATGCTAGAACTAATATAAGAAAATGCAAACATTGTTGTTTCACGTTTCACAATTTAAAGTTGCTATTATTTTAGAAAAGTGATAAGTTCAACACAAATTAATCAGCTTTACAGAACATTAAACTAATATTGATAATTTTAGCCAACTCTACCGACTAGTCTCAGAGAAAACTTAATTGTATGCTAGAACTAATATAAGAAAATGCAAACATTGTTGTTTCACTTTTCACGATTAAAAGTTGATATTATTTTAGAAAAGTGATAAGATCAACACAAATTAATCAGCTTTACATAAAATAAAACTAATATTGATAATTTTAGCCAACTCTACCGACTAGTTTCAGAGAAAACTTAATTGTATGCTAGAACTAATATAAGAAAATGCAAACATTGTTGTTTCACTTTTCACGATTTAAAGTTTCTATTATTTTAGAAAAGTGATAAGAACGGACCAAGTTAATCAGCTTTACATATAAAATAAAACTAATATTGATAATTTTAGCCAACTCTACCGACTAGTTTCAGAGAAAACTTAAATGTATGCTAGAACTAATATAAGAAAATGCAAACATTGTTGTTTCAGGTTTCACGATTTAAAGTTTCTATTATTTTAGAAAAGTGATAAGACAAGCTAATCAGCTTTACATAAAATCAAACTTATATTGATAATTTTAGCCAACTCTACCGACTAGTTTCAGAGAAAACTTAATTGTATGCTAGAACTAATATAAGAAAATGCAAACATTGTTGTTTCACGTTTCACGATTTAAAGTTTCTATTATTTTAGAAAAGTGATAAGAACGGACCAAGTTAATCAGCTTTACATAAAATAAAACTAATATTGATAATTTTAGCCAACTCTACCGACTAGTTTCAGAGAAAACTTCATTGAATGCTAGAAGTAATTTAAGAAAATGCAAACATTGTTGTTTCACGTTTCACGATTTAAAGTTACTATTGTTTTAGAAAAGTGATAAGAACGGACCAAATTAACCAGCGTTACATAACATAAAACTAATATTGATAATTTTAGCCAACTCTACCGACTAGTTTCAGAGAAAACTTAATTGTATGCTAGAACTAATATAATAAAATGCAAACATTGTTGTTTCTCGTTTTACGATTTGAAGTTTCTATTATTTTAGAAAAGTGATAAGAACGGACCAAATTAACCAGCGTTACATAACATAAAACTAATATTGATAATTTTAGCCAACTCTACCGACTAGTTTCAGAGAAAACTTAATTGTATGCTAGAACTAATATAAGAAAATGCAAACTTTGTTGTTTCACGTTTCACGACTTAAAGTTGTTATTATTTTAGAAAAGTGATAAGAACGGACCAAATTAACCAGCGTTACATAACATAAAACTAATATTGATAATTTTAGCCAACTCTACCGACTATTTTCAGAGAAAACTTAATTGTATGCTAGAACTAATATAAGAAAATGCAAACATTGTTGTTTCACGTTTCACGATTTAAAGTTTCTATTATTTTAGAAAAGTGATAAGAACGGACCAAGTTAATCAGCTTTACATAAAATAAAACTAATATTGATAATTTTAGCCAACTCTACCGACTAGTTTCAGAGAAAACTTCATTGAATGCTAGAACTAATATAAGAAAATGCAAACATTGTTGTTTCACGTTTCACGATTTAAAGTTACTATTGTTTTAGAAAAGTGATAAGAACGGACCAAATTAACCAGCGTTACATAACATAAAACTAATATTGATAATTTTAGCCAACTCTACCGACTAGTTTCAGAGAAAACTTAATTGTATGCTAGAACTAATATAAGAAAATGCAAACATTGTTTTCACGTTTCACGATTTAAAGTTTCTATTATTTTAGAAAAGTGATAAGTTCAACACAAATTAATCAACTTTACATAACATAAAACTAATATTGATAATTTTAGCGAACTCTACCGACTAGTTTCAGAGAAAACTTAATTGTATGCTAGAACTAATATAAGAAAATGCAAACATTGTTGTTTCACTTTTCACGATTTAAAGTTTCTATTATTTTAGAAAAGTGATAAGAACGGACCAAATTAACCAGCGTTACATAACATAAAACTAATATTGATAATTTAAGCCAACTCTACCGACTAGTTTCAGAGAAAACTTAATTGTATGCTAGAAGTAATATAAGAAAATGCAAACATTGTTGTTTCAGGTTTCACGATTTAAAGTTTCTATTATTTTAGAAAAGTGATAAGATCAACACAAATTAATCAGCTTTACATAAAATAAAACTAATATTGATAATTTTAGCCAACTCTACCGACTAATTTCAGAGAAAACTTAATTGTATGCTAGAACTAATATAAGAAAATGCAAACATTGTTGTTTCACGTTTCACGATTTAAAGTTTCTATTATTTTAGAAAAGTGATAAGAACGGACCAAGTTAATCAGCTTTACATAACATAAAACTAATATTGATAATTTTAGCCAACTCTACCGACTAGTTTCAGAGAAAACTTAATTGTATGCTAGAACTAATATAAGAAAATGCAAACATTGTTGTTTCATTTTTCACGATTTAAAGTTTCTATTATTTTAGAAAAGTGATAAGAACGGACCAAGTTAATCAGCTTTACATAAAATAAAACTAATATTGATAATTTTAGCCAACTCTACCGACTAGTTTCAGAGAAAACTTAATTGTATGCTAGAACTAATATAAGAAAATGCAAACATTTTGTTTCATTTTTCACGATTTAAAGTTTCTATTATTTTAGAAAAGTGATAAGAACGGACCAAGTTAATCAGCTTTACATAACATAAAACTAATATTGATAATTTTAGCCAACTCTACCGACTAGTTTCAGAGAAAACTTAATTGTATGCTAGAACTAATATAAGAAAATGCAAACATTGTTGTTTCACGTTTCACAATTTAAAGTTGCTATTATTTTAGAAAAGTGATAAGTTAAACACAAATTAATCAGCTTTACATAACATAAAACTGATATTGATAATTTTAGCCAACTCTACCGACTAGTCTCAGAGAAAACTTAATTGTATGCTAGAACTAATATAAGAAAATGCAAACATTGTTGTTTCATTTTTCACGATTTAAAGTTTCTATTATTTTAGAAAAGTGATAAGAACGGACCAAGTTAATCAGCTTTACATAAAATAAAACTAATATTGATAATTTTAGCCAACTCTACCGACTAGTTTCAGAGAAAACTTAATTGTATGCTAGAACTAATATAAGAAAATGCAAACATTTTGTTTCATTTTTCACGATTTAAAGTTTCTATTATTTTAGAAAAGTGATAAGAACGGACCAAGTTAATCAGCTTTACATAACATAAAACTAATATTGATAATTTTAGCCAACTCTACCGACTATTTTCAGAGAAAACTTAATTGTATGCTAGAACTAATATAAGAAAATGCAAACATTGTTGTTTCACTTTTCACGATTTAAAGTTTCTATTATTTTAGAAAAGTGATAAGAACGGACCAAATTAACCAGCGTTACATAACATAAAACTAATATTGATAATTTAAGCCAACTCTACCGACTAGTTTCAGAGAAAACTTAATTGTATAATATAAGAAAATGCACACATTGTTGTTTCACGTTTCACGATTTGAAGTTTCTATTATTTTAGAAAAGTGATAAGAACGGACCAAATTAACTAGCGTTACATAACATAAAACTAATATTGATAATTTTAGCCAACTCTACCAACTAGTTTCAGAGAAAACTTAATTGTATGCTAGAAGTAATATAAGAAAATGCACACATTGTTGTTTCAGGTTTCACGATTTAAAGTTTCTATTATTTTAGAAAAGTGATAAGATCAACACAAATTAATCAGCTTTACATAAAATAAAACTAATATTGATAATTTTAGCCAACTCTACCGACTAGTTTCAGAAAAAACTTAATTGTATGCTAGAACTAATATAAGAAAATGCAAACATTGTTGTTTCACGATTCACGATTTAAAGTTTCTATTATTTTAAAAAAGTGATAAGAACGGACCAAGTTAATCAGCTTTACATAACATAAAACTAATATTGATAATTTTAGCCAACTCTACCGACTAGTTTCAGAGAAAACTTAATTGTATGCTAGAACTAATATAAGAAAATGCAAACATTGTTGTTTCACGTTTCACGATTTAAAGTTGTTATTATTTTAGAAAAGTGATAAGAACGGACCAAATTAACCAGCGTTACATAACATAAAACTAATATTGATAATTTTAGCCAACTCTACCGACTAGTTTCAGAGAAAACTTAATTGTATGCTAGAACTAATATAAGAAAATGCAAACTTGTTGTTTCACGTTTCACGATTTAAAGTTGTTATTATTTTAGAAAAGTGATAAGAACGGACCAAATTAACCAGCGTTACATAACATAAAACTAATATTGATAATTTTAGCCAACTCTACCGACTAATTTCAGAGAAAACTTAATTGTATGCTAGAACTAATATAAGAAAATGCAAACATTGTTGTTTCACGTTTCACGATTTGAAGTTGGTATTATTTTAGAAAAGTGATAAGAACGGACGAAGTTAATCAGCTTTACATAACATAAAACTAATATTGTTAATTTTAGCCAACTCTACCGACTAGTTTCAGAGAAAACTTAATTGTATGCTAGAACTAATATAAGAAAATGCAAACATTGTTGTTTCACGTTTCACAATTTAAAGTTGCTATTATTTTAGAAAAGTGATAAGTTCAACACAAATTAATCAGCTTTACAGAACATTAAACTAATATTGATAATTTTAGCCAACTCTACCGACTAGTCTCAGAGAAAACTTAATTGTATGCTAGAACTAATATAAGAAAATGCAAACATTGTTGTTTCACTTTTCACGATTAAAAGTTGATATTATTTTAGAAAAGTGATAAGATCAACACAAATTAATCAGCTTTACATAAAATAAAACTAATATTGATAATTTTAGCCAACTCTACCGACTAGTTTCAGAGAAAACTTAATTGTATGCTAGAACTAATATAAGAAAATGCAAACATTGTTGTTTCACTTTTCACGATTTAAAGTTTCTATTATTTTAGAAAAGTGATAAGAACGGACCAAGTTAATCAGCTTTACATATAAAATAAAACTAATATTGATAATTTTAGCCAACTCTACCGACTAGTTTCAGAGAAAACTTAAATGTATGCTAGAACTAATATAAGAAAATGCAAACATTGTTGTTTCAGGTTTCACGATTTAAAGTTTCTATTATTTTAGAAAAGTGATAAGACAAGCTAATCAGCTTTACATAAAATCAAACTTATATTGATAATTTTAGCCAACTCTACCGACTAGTTTCAGAGAAAACTTAATTGTATGCTAGAACTAATATAAGAAAATGCAAACATTGTTGTTTCACGTTTCACAATTTAAAGTTGCTATTATTTTAGAAAAGTGATAAGTTCAACACAAATTAATCAGCTTTACAGAACATTAAACTAATATTGATAATTTTAGCCAACTCTACCGACTAGTCTCAGAGAAAACTTAATTGTATGCTAGAACTAATATAAGAAAATGCAAACATTGTTGTTTCACTTTTCACGATTAAAAGTTGATATTATTTTAGAAAAGTGATAAGATCAACACAAATTAATCAGCTTTACATAAAATAAAACTAATATTGATAATTTTAGCCAACTCTACCGACTAGTTTCAGAGAAAACTTAATTGTATGCTAGAACTAATATAAGAAAATGCAAACATTGTTGTTTCACTTTTCACGATTTAAAGTTTCTATTATTTTAGAAAAGTGATAAGAACGGACCAAGTTAATCAGCTTTACATAAAATAAAACTAATATTGATAATTTTAGCCAACTCTACCGACTAGTTTCAGAGAAAACTTCATTGAATGCTAGAACTAATTTAAGAAAATGCAAACATTGTTGTTTCACGTTTCACGATTTAAAGTTACTATTGTTTTAGAAAAGTGATAAGAACGGACCAAATTAACCAGCGTTACATAACATAAAACTAATATTGATAATTTTAGCCAACTCTACCGACTAGTTTCAGAGAAAACTTAATTGTATGCTAGAACTAATATAATAAAATGCAAACATTGTTGTTTCTCGTTTTACGATTTGAAGTTTCTATTATTTTAGAAAAGTGATAAGAACGGACTAAATTAACCAGCGTTACATAACATAAAACTAATATTGATAATTTTAGCCAACTCTACCGACTAGTTTCAGAGAAAACTTAATTGTATGCTAGAACTAATATAAGAAAATGCAAACATTGTTGTTTCACGTTTCACGATTTAAAGTTGTTATTATTTTAGAAAAGTGATAAGAACGGACCAAATTAACCAGCGTTGCATAACATAAAACTAATATTGATAATTTTAGCCAACTCTACCGACTAGTTTCAGAGAAAACTTAATTGTATGCTAGAACTAATATAAGAAAATGCAAACTTTGTTGTTTCACGTTTCACGACTTAAAGTTGTTATTATTTTAGAAAAGTGATAAGAACGGACCAAATTAACCAGCGTTACATAACATAAAACTAATATTGATAATTTTAGCCAACTCTACCGACTATTTTCAGAGAAAACTTAATTGTATGCTAGAACTAATATAAGAAAATGCAAACATTGTTGTTTCACGTTTCACGATTTAAAGTTTCTATTATTTTAGAAAAGTGATAAGAACGGACCAAGTTAATCAGCTTTACATAAAATAAAACTAATATTGATAATTTTAGCCAACTCTACCGACTAGTTTCAGAGAAAACTTCATTGAATGCTAGAACTAATATAAGAAAATGCAAACATTGTTGTTTCACGTTTCACGATTTAAAGTTACTATTGTTTTAGAAAAGTGATAAGAACGGACCAAATTAACCAGCGTTACATACCATAAAACTAATATTGATAATTTTAGCCAACTCTATCGACTAGTTTCAGAGAAAACTTAATTGTATGCTAGAACTCATATAATAAAATGCAAACATTGTTGTTTCTCGTTTTACGATTTGAAGTTTCTATTATTTTAGAAAAGTGATAAGATCAACACAAATTAACCAGCGTTACATAAAATAAAACTAATATTGATAATTTTAGCCAACTCTACCGACTAGTTTCAGAGAAAACTTAATTGTATGCTAGAACTAATATAAGAAAATGCAAACATTGTTTTCACGTTTCACGATTTAAAGTTTCTATTATTTTAGAAAAGTGATAAGTTCAACACAAATTAATCAACTTTACATAAGATAAAACTAATATTGATAATTTTAGCGAACTCTACCGACTAGTTTCAGAGAAAACTTAATTGTATGCTAGAACTAATATAAGAAAATGCAAACATTGTTGTTTCACTTTTCACGATTTAAAGTTTCTATTATTTTAGAAAAGTGATAAGAACGGACCAAATTAACCAGCGTTACATAACATAAAACTAATATTGATAATTTAAGCCAACTCTACCGACTAGTTTCAGAGAAAACTTAATTGTATGCTAGAAGTAATATAAGAAAATGCAAACATTGTTGTTTCAGGTTTCACGATTTAAAGTTTCTATTATTTTAGAAAAGTGATAAGATCAACACAAATTAATCAGCTTTACATAAAATAAAACTAATATTGATAATTTTAGCCAACTCTACCGACTAATTTCAGAGAAAACTTAATTGTATGCTAGAACTAATATAAGAAAATGCAAACATTGTTGTTTCACGTTTCACGATTTAAAGTTTCTATTATTTTAGAAAAGTGATAAGAACGGACCAAGTTAATCAGCTTTACATAACATAAAACTAATATTGATAATTTTAGCCAACTCTACCGACTAGTTTCAGAGAAAACTTAATTGTATGCTAGAACTAATATAAGAAAATGCAAACATTGTTGTTTCATTTTTCACGATTTAAAGTTTCTATTATTTTAGAAAAGTGATAAGAACGGACCAAGTTAATCAGCTTCACATAAAATAAAACTAATATTGATAATTTTAGCCAACTCTACCGACTAGTTTCAGAGAAAACTTAATTGTATGCTAGAACTAATATAAGAAAATGCAAACATTTTGTTTCATTTTTCACGATTTAAAGTTTCTATTATTTTAGAAAAGTGATAAGAACGGACCAAGTTAATCAGCTTTACATAACATAAAACTAATATTGATAATTTTAGCCAACTCTACCGACTAGTTTCAGAGAAAACTTAATTGTATGCTAGAACTAATATAAGAAAATGCAAACATTGTTGTTTCACGTTTCACAATTTAAAGTTGCTATTATTTTAGAAAAGTGATAAGTTAAACACAAATTAATCAGCTTTACATAACATAAAACTGATATTGATAATTTTAGCCAACTCTACCGACTAGTCTCAGAGAAAACTTAATTGTATGCTAGAACTAATATAAGAAAATGCAAACATTGTTGTTTCATTTTTCACGATTTAAAGTTTCTATTATTTTAGAAAAGTGATAAGAACGGACCAAGTTAATCAGCTTTACATAAAATAAAACTAATATTGATAATTTTAGCCAACTCTACCGACTAGTTTCAGAGAAAACTTAATTGTATGCTAGAACTAATATAAGAAAATGCAAACATTTTGTTTCATTTTTCACGATTTAAAGTTTCTATTATTTTAGAAAAGTGATAAGAACGGACCAAGTTAATCAGCTTTACATAACATAAAACTAATATTGATAATTTTAGCCAACTCTACCGACTATTTTCAGAGAAAACTTAATTGTATGCTAGAACTAATATAAGAAAATGCAAACATTGTTGTTTCACTTTTCACGATTTAAAGTTTCTATTATTTTAGAAAAGTGATAAGAACGGACCAAATTAACCAGCGTTACATAACATAAAACTAATATTGATAATTTAAGCCAACTCTACCGACTAGTTTCAGAGAAAACTTAATTGTATAATATAAGAAAATGCAAACATTGTTGTTTCACGTTTCACGATTTGAAGTTTCTATTATTTTAGAAAAGTGATAAGAACGGACCAAATTAACCAGCGTTACATAACATAAATCTAATATTGATAATTTTAGCCAACTCTACCGACTAGTTTCAGAGAAAACTTAATTGTATGCTAGAAGTAATATAAGAAAATGCACACATTGTTGTTTCAGGTTTCACGATTTAAAGTTTCTATTATTTTAGAAAAGTGATAAGATCAACACAAATTAATCAGCTTTACATAAAATAAAACTAATATTGATAATTTTAGCCAACTCTACCGACTAGTTTCAGAGAAAACTTAATTGTATGCTAGAACTAATATAAGAAAATGCAAACATTGTTGTTTCACGTTTCACGATTTAAAGTTGTTATTATTTTAGAAAAGTGATAAGAACGGACCAAATTAACCAGCGTTACATAACATAAAACTAATATTGATAATTTTAGCCAACTCTACCGACTAGTTTCAGAGAAAACTTAATTGTATGTTAGAACTAATATAAGAAAATGCAAACATTGTTGTTTCACGTTTCACGATTTAAAGTTGCTATTGTTTTAAAAAAGTTATAAGAACGGACCAAATTAACCAGCGTTACATAACATAAAACTAATATTGATAATTTTAGCCAACTCTACCGACTAGTTTCAGAGAAAACTTAATTGTATAATATAAGAAAATGCAAACATTGTTGTTTCACGTTTCACGATTTGAAGTTTCTATTATTTTAGAAAAGTGATAAGAACGGACCAAATTAACCAGCGTTACATAACATAAAACTAATATTGATAATTTTAGCCAACTCTACCGACTAGTTTCAGAGAAAACTTAATTGTATGCTAGAAGTAATATAAGAAAATGCACACATTGTTGTTTCAGGTTTCACGATTTAAAGTTTCTATTATTTTAGAAAAGTGATAAGATCAACACAAATTAATCAGCTTTACATAAAATAAAACTAATATTGATAATTTTAGCCAACTCTACCGACTAGTTTCAGAAAAAACTTAATTGTATGCTAGAACTAATATAAGAAAATGCAAACATTGTTGTTTCACGTTTCACGATTTAAAGTTGTTATTATTTTAGAAAAGTGATAAGAACGGACCAAATTAACCAGCGTTACATAACATAAAACTAATATTGATAATTTTAGCCAACTCTACCGACTAGTTTCAGAGAAAACTTAATTGTATGCTAGAACTAATATAAGAAAATGCAAACATTGTTGTTTCACGTTTCACGATTTAAAGTTGCTATTGTTTTAGAAAAGTGATAAGAACGGACCAAATTAACCAGCGTTACATAACATAAAACTAATATTGATAATTTTAGCCAACTCTACCGACTATTTTCAGAGAAAACTTAATTGTATGCTAGAAGTAATATAATAAAATGCAAACATTGTTGTTTCTCGTTTTACGATTTGAAGTTTCTATTATTTTAGAAAAGTGATAAGAACGGACTAAATTAACCAGCGTTACATAACATAAAACTAATATTGATAATTTTAGCCAACTCTACCGACTAGTTTCAGAGAAAACTTAATTGTATGCTAGAACTAATATAAGAAAATGCAAACATTGTTTTCACGTTTCACGATTTAAAGTTTCTATTATTTTAGAAAAGTGATAAGAATGGACCAAATTAACCAGCGTTACATAAAATAAAACTAATATTGATAATTTTAGCCAACTCTACCGACTAGTTTCAGAGAAAACTTCATTGAATGCTAGAACTAATATAAGAAAATGCAAACATTGTTGTTTCACGTTTCACGATTTAAAGTTACTATTGTTTTAGAAAAGTGATAAGAACGGACCAAATTAACCAGCGTTACATACCATAAAACTAATATTGATAATTTTAGCCAACTCTATCGACTAGTTTCAGAGAAAACTTAATTGTATGCTAGAACTCATATAATAAAATGCAAACATTGTTGTTTCTCGTTTTACGATTTGAAGTTTCTATTATTTTAGAAAAGTGATAAGAACGGACTAAATTAACCAGCGTTACATAACATAAAACTAATATTGATAATTTTAGCCAACTCTACCGACTAGTTTCAGAGAAAACTTAATTGTATGCTAGAACTAATATAAGAAAATGCAAACATTGTTTTCACGTTTCACGATTTAAAGTTTCTATTATTTTAGAAAAGTGATAAGTTCAACACAAATTAATCAACTTTACATAAGATAAAACTAATATTGATAATTTTAGCGAACTCTACCGACTAGTTTCAGAGAAAACTTAATTGTATGCTAGAACTAATATAAGAAAATGCAAACATTGTTGTTTCACTTTTCACGATTTAAAGTTTCTATTATTTTAGAAAAGTGATAAGAACGGACCAAATTAACCAGCGTTACATAACATAAAACTAATATTGATAATTTAAGCCAACTCTACCGACTAGTTTCAGAGAAAACTTAATTGTATGCTAGAAGTAATATAAGAAAATGCAAACATTGTTGTTTCAGGTTTCACGATTTAAAGTTTCTATTATTTTAGAAAAGTGATAAGATCAACACAAATTAATCAGCTTTACATAAAATAAAACTAATATTGATAATTTTAGCCAACTCTACCGACTAATTTCAGAGAAAACTTAATTGTATGCTAGAACTAATATAAGAAAATGCAAACATTGTTGTTTCACGTTTCACGATTTAAAGTTTCTATTATTTTAGAAAAGTGATAAGAACGGACCAAGTTAATCAGCTTTACATAACATAAAACTAATATTGATAATTTTAGCCAACTCTACCGACTAGTTTCAGAGAAAACTTAATTGTATGCTAGAACTAATATAAGAAAATGCAAACATTGTTGTTTCATTTTTCACGATTTAAAGTTTCTATTATTTTAGAAAAGTGATAAGAACGGACCAAGTTAATCAGCTTTACATAAAATAAAACTAATATTGATAATTTTAGCCAACTCTACCGACTAGTTTCAGAGAAAACTTAATTGTATGCTAGAACTAATATAAGAAAATGCAAACATTTTGTTTCATTTTTCACGATTTAAAGTTTCTATTATTTTAGAAAAGTGATAAGAACGGACCAAGTTAATCAGCTTTACATAACATAAAACTAATATTGATAATTTTAGCCAACTCTACCGACTAGTTTCAGAGAAAACTTAATTGTATGCTAGAACTAATATAAGAAAATGCAAACATTGTTGTTTCACGTTTCACAATTTAAAGTTGCTATTATTTTAGAAAAGTGATAAGTTAAACACAAATTAATCAGCTTTACATAACATAAAACTGATATTGATAATTTTAGCCAACTCTACCGACTAGTCTCAGAGAAAACTTAATTGTATGCTAGAACTAATATAAGAAAATGCAAACATTGTTGTTTCATTTTTCACGATTTAAAGTTTCTATTATTTTAGAAAAGTGATAAGAACGGACCAAGTTAATCAGCTTTACATAAAATAAAACTAATATTGATAATTTTAGCCAACTCTACCGACTAGTTTCAGAGAAAACTTAATTGTATGCTAGAACTAATATAAGAAAATGCAAACATTTTGTTTCATTTTTCACGATTTAAAGTTTCTATTATTTTAGAAAAGTGATAAGAACGGACCAAGTTAATCAGCTTTACATAACATAAAACTAATATTGATAATTTTAGCCAACTCTACCGACTATTTTCAGAGAAAACTTAATTGTATGCTAGAACTAATATAAGAAAATGCAAACATTGTTGTTTCACTTTTCACGATTTAAAGTTTCTATTATTTTAGAAAAGTGATAAGAACGGACCAAATTAACCAGCGTTACATAACATAAAACTAATATTGATAATTTAAGCCAACTCTACCGACTAGTTTCAGAGAAAACTCAATTGTATAATATAAGAAAATGCAAACATTGTTGTTTCACGTTTCACGATTTGAAGTTTCTATTATTTTAGAAAAGTGATAAGAACGGACCAAATTAACCAGCGTTACATAACATAAATCTAATATTGATAATTTTAGCCAACTCTACCAACTAGTTTCAGAGAAAACTTAATTGTATGCTAGAAGTAATATAAGAAAATGCACACATTGTTGTTTCAGGTTTCACGATTTAAAGTTTCTATTATTTTAGAAAAGTGATAAGATCAACACAAATTAATCAGCTTTACATAAAATAAAACTAATATTGATAATTTTAGCCAACTCTACCGACTAGTTTCAGAGAAAACTTAATTGTATGCTAGAACTAATATAAGAAAATGCAAACATTGTTGTTTCACGTTTCACGATTTAAAGTTGTTATTATTTTAGAAAAGTGATAAGAACGGACCAAATTAACCAGCGTTACATAACATAAAACTAATATTGATAATTTTAGCCAACTCTACCGACTAGTTTCAGAGAAAACTTAATTGTATGTTAGAACTAATATAAGAAAATGCAAACATTGTTGTTTCACGTTTCACGATTTAAAGTTGCTATTGTTTTAAAAAAGTTATAAGAACGGACCAAATTAACCAGCGTTACATAACATAAAACTAATATTGATAATTTTAGCCAACTCTACCGACTAGTTTCAGAGAAAACTTAATTGTATAATATAAGAAAATGCAAACATTGTTGTTTCACGTTTCACGATTTGAAGTTTCTATTATTTTAGAAAAGTGATAAGAACGGACCAAATTAACCAGCGTTACATAACATAAAACTAATATTGATAATTTTAGCCAACTCTACCGACTAGTTTCAGAGAAAACTTAATTGTATGCTAGAAGTAATATAAGAAAATGCACACATTGTTGTTTCAGGTTTCACGATTTAAAGTTTCTATTATTTTAGAAAAGTGATAAGATCAACACAAATTAATCAGCTTTACATAAAATAAAACTAATATTGATAATTTTAGCCAACTCTACCGACTAGTTTCAGAAAAAACTTAATTGTATGCTAGAACTAATATAAGAAAATGCAAACATTGTTGTTTCACGTTTCACGATTTAAAGTTGTTATTATTTTAGAAAAGTGATAAGAACGGACCAAATTAACCAGCGTTACATAACATAAAACTAATATTGATAATTTTAGCCAACTCTACCAACTAGTTTCAGAGAAAACTTAATTGTATGCTAGAAGTAATATAAGAAAATGCACACATTGTTGTTTCAGGTTTCACGATTTAAAGTTTCTATTATTTTAGAAAAGTGATAAGATCAACACAAATTAATCAGCTTTACATAAAATAAAACTAATATTGATAATTTTAGCCAACTCTACCGACTAGTTTCAGAGAAAACTTAATTGTATGCTAGAACTAATATAAGAAAATGCAAACATTGTTGTTTCACGTTTCACGATTTAAAGTTGTTATTATTTTAGAAAAGTGATAAGAACGGACCAAATTAACCAGCGTTACATAACATAAAACTAATATTGATAATTTTAGCCAACTCTACCGACTAGTTTCAGAGAAAACTTAATTGTATAATATAAGAAAATGCAAACATTGTTGTTTCACGTTTCACGATTTGAAGTTTCTATTATTTTAGAAAAGTGATAAGAACGGACCAAATTAACCAGCGTTACATAACATAAAACTAATATTGATAATTTTAGCCAACTCTACCGACTAGTTTCAGAGAAAACTTAATTGTATGCTAGAAGTAATATAAGAAAATGCACACATTGTTGTTTCAGGTTTCACGATTTAAAGTTTCTATTATTTTAGAAAAGTGATAAGATCAACACAAATTAATCAGCTTTACATAAAATAAAACTAATATTGATAATTTTAGCCAACTCTACCGACTAGTTTCAGAAAAAACTTAATTGTATGCTAGAACTAATATAAGAAAATGCAAACATTGTTGTTTCACGTTTCACGATTTAAAGTTGTTATTATTTTAGAAAAGTGATAAGAACGGACCAAATTAACCAGCGTTACATAACATAAAACTAATATTGATAATTTTAGCCAACTCTACCGACTAGTTTCAGAGAAAACTTAATTGTATGCTAGAACTAATATAAGAAAATGCAAACATTGTTGTTTCACGTTTCACGATTTAAAGTTGTTATTATTTTAGAAAAGTGATAAGAACGGACCAAATTAACCAGCGTTACATAACATAAAACTAATATTGATAATTTTAGCCAACTCTACCGACTAGTTTCAGAGAAAACTTAATTGTATAATATAAGAAAATGCAAACATTGTTGTTTCACGTTTCACGATTTGAAGTTTCTATTATTTTAGAAAAGTGATAAGAACGGACCAAATTAACCAGCGTTACATAACATAAAACTAATATTGATAATTTTAGCCAACTCTACCGACTAGTTTCAGAGAAAACTTAATTGTATGCTAGAAGTAATATAAGAAAATGCACACATTGTTGTTTCAGGTTTCACGATTTAAAGTTTCTATTATTTTAGAAAAGTGATAAGATCAACACAAATTAATCAGCTTTACATAAAATAAAACTAATATTGATAATTTTAGCCAACTCTACCGACTAGTTTCAGAAAAAACTTAATTGTATGCTAGAACTAATATAAGAAAATGCAAACATTGTTGTTTCACGTTTCACGATTTAAAGTTGTTATTATTTTAGAAAAGTGATAAGAACGGACCAAATTAACCAGCGTTACATAACATAAAACTAATATTGATAATTTTAGCCAACTCTACCGACTAGTTTCAGAGAAAACTTAATTGTATGCTAGAACTAATATAAGAAAATGCAAACATTGTTGTTTCACGTTTCACGATTTAAAGTTGCTATTGTTTTAGAAAAGTGATAAGAACGGACCAAATTAACCAGCGTTACATAACATAAAACTAATATTGATAATTTTAGCCAACTCTACCGACTATTTTCAGAGAAAACTTAATTGTATGCTAGAAGTAATATAAGAAAATGCAAACATTGTTGTTTCACGTTTCACGATTTAAAGTTTCTATTATTTTAGAAAAGTGATAAGAACGGACCAAGTTAATCAGCTTTACATAAAATAAAACTAATATTGATAATTTTAGCGAACTCTACCGACTAGTTTCAGAGAAAACTTAATTGTATGCTAGAACTAATATAAGAAAATGCATACATTGTTGTTTCACGTTTCACGATTTGAAGTTGGTATTATTTTAGAAAAGTGATAAGAACGGACGAAGTTAATCAGCTTTACATAACATAAAACTAATATTGATAATTTTAGCCAACTCTACCGACTAGTTTCAGAGAAAACTTAATTGTATGCTAGAACTAATATAATAAAATGCAAACATTGTTGTTTCTCGTTTTACGATTTGAAGTTTCTATTATTTTAGAAAAGTGATAAGAACGGACTAAATTAACCAGCGTTACATAACATAAAACTAATATTGATAATTTTAGCCAACTCTACCGACTAGTTTCAGAGAAAACTTAATTGTATGCTAGAACTAATATAAGAAAATGCAAACATTGTTTTCACGTTTCACGATTTAAAGTTTCTATTATTTTAGAAAAGTGATAAGAATGGACCAAATTAACCAGCGTTACATAACATAAAACTAATATTGATAATTTAAGCCCACTCTACCGACTAGTTTCAGAGAAAACTTAATTGTATGCTAGAACTAATATAAGAAAATGCAAACATTGTTGTTTCACGATTCACGATTTAAAGTTTCTATTATTTTAAAAAAGTGATAAGAACGGACCAAGTTAATCAGCTTTACATAACATAAAACTAATATTGATAATTTTAGCCAACTCTACCGACTAGTTTCAGAGAAAACTTAATTGTATGCTAGAACTAATATAAGAAAATGCAAACATTGTTGTTTCACGTTTCACGATTTAAAGTTGTTACTATTTTAGAAAAGTGATAAGAACGGACCAAATTAACCAGCGTTACATAACATAAAACTAATATTGATAATTTTAGCCAACTCTACCGACTAGTTTCAGAGAAAACTTAATTGTATGCTAGAACTAATATAAGAAAATGCAAACATTGTTGTTTCACGTTTCACGATTTAAAGTTGTTATTATTTTAGAAAAGTGATAAGAACGGACCAAATTAACCAGCGTTACATAACATAAAACTAATATTGATAATTTTAGCCAACTCTACCGACTAGTTTCAGAGAAAACTTAATTGTATGCTAGAACTAATATAAGAAAATGCAAACTTTGTTGTTTCACGTTTCACGACTTAAAGTTGTTATTATTTTAGAAAAGTGATAAGAACGGACCAAATTAACCAGCGTTACATAACATAAAACTAATATTGATAATTTTAGCCAACTCTACCGACTATTTTCAGAGAAAACTTAATTGTATGCTAGAACTAATATAAGAAAATGCAAACATTGTTGTTTCACGTTTCACGATTTAAAGTTTCTATTATTTTAGAAAAGTGATAAGAACGGACCAAGTTAATCAGCTTTACATAAAATGAAACTAATATTGATAATTTTAGCCAACTCTACCGACTAGTTTCAGAGAAAACTTCATTGAATGCTAGAACTAATATAAGAAAATGCAAACATTGTTGTTTCACGTTTCACGATTTAAAGTTACTATTGTTTTAGTGATAAGTTCAACACAAATTAATCAACTTTACATAACATAAAACTAATATTGATAATTTTAGCGAACTCTACCGACTAGTTTCAGAGAAAACTTAATTGTATGCTAGAACTAATATAAGAAAATGCAAACATTGTTGTTTCACTTTTCACGATTTAAAGTTTCTATTATTTTAGAAAAGTGATAAGAACGGACCAAATTAACCAGCGTTACATAA
>OY284473.1:9212923-9324046 GCA_958336335.1 Dilophus febrilis
AAAAGTGATAAGAATGGACCAAATTAACCAGCGTTACATAACATAAAACTAATATTGATAATTTAAGCCCACTCTACCGACTAGTTTCAGAGAAAACTTAATTGTACGCTAGAAGTAATATAAGAAAATGCAAACATTGTTGTTTTAGGTTTCACGATTTAAAGTTTCTATTATTTTAGAAAAGTGATAAGATCAACACAAATTAATCAGCTTTACATAAAATAAAACTAATATTGATAATTTTAGCCAACTCTACCGACTAGTTTCAGAGAAAACTTAATTGTATGCTAGAACTAATATAAGAAAATGCAAACATTGTTGTTTCACGTTTCACGATTTAAAGTTGTTATTATTTTAGAAAAGTGATAAGAACGGACCAAATTAACCAGCGTTACATAAAATAAAACTAATATTGATAATTTTAGCCAACTCTACCGCCTAGTTTCAGAGAAAACTTAATTGTATGCTAGAACTAATATAAGAAAATGCAAACTTTGTTGTTTCACGTTTCACGACTTAAAGTTGTTATTATTTTAGAAAAGTGATAAGAACGGACCAAATTAACCAGCGTTACATAACATAAAACTAATATTGATAATTTAAGCCCACTCTACCGACTAGTTTCAGAGAAAACTTAATTGTACGCTAGAAGTAATATAAGAAAATGCAAACATTGTTGTTTCAGGTTTCACGATTTAAAGTTTCTATTATTTTAGAAAAGTGATAAGATCAACACAAATTAATCAGCTTTACATAAAATAAAACTAATATTGATAATTTTAGCCAACTCTACCGACTAGTTTCAGAGAAAACTTAATTGTATGCTAGAACTAATATAAGAAAATGCAAACATTGTTGTTTCACGTTTCACGATTTAAAGTTGTTATTATTTTAGAAAAGTGATAAGAACGGACCAAATTAACCAGCGTTACATAACATAAAACTAATATTGATAATTTTAGCCAACTCTACCGCCTAGTTTCAGAGAAAACTTAATTGTATGCTAGAACTAATATAAGAAAATGCAAACTTTGTTGTTTCACGTTTCACGACTTAAAGTTGTTATTATTTTAGAAAAGTGATAAGAACGGACCAAATTAACCAGCGTTACATAACATAAAACTAATATTGATAATTTTAGCCAACTCTACCGACTATTTTCAGAGAAAACTTAATTGTATGCTAGAACTAATATAAGAAAATGCAAACATTGTTGTTTCACGTTTCACGATTTAAAGTTTCTATTATTTTAGAAAAGTGATAAGAACGGACCAAGTTAATCAGCTTTACATAAAATAAAACTAATATTGATAATTTTAGCCAACTCTACCGACTAGTTTCAGAGAAAACTTCATTGAATGCTAAACTAATATAAGAAAATGCAAACATTGTTGTTTCACGTTTCACGATTTAAAGTTACTATTGTTTTAGAAAAGTGATAAGAACGGACCAAATTAACCAGCGTTACATACCATTAAACTAATATTGATAATTTTAGCCAACTCTACCGACTAGTTTCAGAGAAAACTTAATTGTATGCTAGAACTAATATAATAAAATGCAAACATTGTTGTTTCTCGTTTTACGAATTGAAGTTTCTATTATTTTAGAAAAGTGATAAGAACGGACTAAATTAACCAGCGTTACATAACATAAAACTAATATTGATAATTTTAGCCAACTCTACCGACTAGTTTCAGAGAAAACTTAATTGTATGCTAGAACTAATATAAGAAAATGCAAACATTGTTTTCACGTTTCACGATTTAAAGTTTCTATTATTTTAGAAAAGTGATAAGTTCAACACAAATTAAACAGCTTTACATAAAATAAAACTAATATTGATAATTTTAGCCAACTCTACCGACTAGTTTCAGAGAAAACTTAATTGTATGCTAGAACTAATATAAGAAAATGCAAACATTGTTGTTTCATTTTTCACGATTTAAAGTTTCTATTATTTTAGAAAAGTGATAAGAACGGACCAAGTTAATCAGCTTTACATAAAATAAAACTAATATTGATAATTTTAGCCAACTCTACCGACTAGTTTCAGAGAAAACTTAATTGTATGTTAGAACTAATATAAGAAAATGCAAACATTGTTGTTTCACGTTTCACGATTTAAAGTTGCTATTGTTTTAAAAAAGTTATAAGAACGGACCAAATTAACCAGCGTTACATAACATAAAACTAATATTGATAATTTTAGCCAACTCTACCGACTAGTTTCAGAGAAAACTTAATTGTATAATATAAGAAAATGCAAACATTGTTGTTTCACGTTTCACGATTTGAAGTTTCTATTATTTTAGAAAAGTGATAAGAACGGACCAAATTAACCAGCGTTACATAACATAAAACTAATATTGATAATTTTAGCCAACTCTACCGACTAGTTTCAGAGAAAACTTAATTGTATGCTAGAAGTAATATAAGAAAATGCACACATTGTTGTTTCAGGTTTCACGATTTAAAGTTTCTATTATTTTAGAAAAGTGATAAGATCAACACAAATTAATCAGCTTTACATAAAATAAAACTAATATTGATAATTTTAGCCAACTCTACCGACTAGTTTCAGAAAAAACTTAATTGTATGCTAGAACTAATATAAGAAAATGCAAACATTGTTGTTTCACGTTTCACGATTTAAAGTTGTTATTATTTTAGAAAAGTGATAAGAACGGACCAAATTAACCAGCGTTACATAACATAAAACTAATATTGATAATTTTAGCCAACTCTACCGACTAGTTTCAGAGAAAACTTAATTATATGCTAGAACTAATATAAGAAAATGCAAACATTGTTGTTTCACGTTTCACGATTTAAAGTTGCTATTGTTTTAGAAAAGTGATAAGAACGGACCAAATTAACCAGCGTTACATAACATAAAACTAATATTGATAATTTTAGCCAACTCTACCGACTATTTTCAGAGAAAACTTAATTGTATGCTAGAAGTAATATAAGAAAATGCAAACATTGTTGTTTCACGTTTCACGATTTAAAGTTTCTATTATTTTAGAAAAGTGATATGAACGGACCAAGTTAATCAGCTTTACATAAAATAAAACTAATATTGATAATTTTAGCCAACTCTACCGACTAGTTTCAGAGAAAACTTAATTGTATGCTAGAACTAATATAAGAAAATGCAAACATTGTTGTTTCACGTTTCACGATTTAAAGTTACTATTGTTTTAGAAAAGTGATAAGAACGGACCAAATTAACCAGCGTTACATAACATAAAACTAATATTGATAATTTTAGCCAACTCTACCGACTAGTTTCAGAGAAAACTTAATTGTATGCTAGAACTAATATAATAAAATGCAAACATTGTTGTTTCTCGTTTTACGATTTGAAGTTTCTATTATTTTAGAAAAGTGATAAGAACGGACTAAATTAACCAGCGTTACATAACATAAAACTAATATTGATAATTTTAGCCAACTCTACCGACTAGTTTCAGAGAAAACTTAATTGTATGCTAGAACTAATATAAGAAAATGCAAACATTGTTTTCACGTTTCACGATTTAAAGTTTCTATTATTTTAGAAAAGTGATAAGAATGGACGAAATTATCCAGCGTTACATAACATAAAACTAATATTGATAATTTAAGCCCACTCTACCGACTAGTTTCAGAGAAAACTTAATTGTACGCTAGAAGTAATATAAGAAAATGCAAACATTGTTGTTTCAGGTTTCACGATTTAAAGTTTCTATTATTTTAGAAAAGTGATAAGATCAACACAAATTAATCAGCTTTACATAAAATAAAACTAATATTGATAATTTTAGCCAACTCTACCGACTAGTTTCAGAGAAAACTTAATTGTATGCTAGAACTAATATAAGAAAATGCAAACATTGTTGTTTCACGTTTCACGATTTAAAGTTGTTATTATTTTAGAAAAGTGATAAGAACGGACCAAATTAACCAGCGTTACATAACATAAAACTAATATTGATAATTTTAGCCAACTCTACCGACTAGTTTCAGAGAAAACTTAATTGTATGCTAGAACTAATATAAGAAAATGCAAACTTTGTTGTTTCACGTTTCACGACTTAAAGTTGTTATTATTTTAGAAAAGTGATAAGAACGGACCAAATTAACCAGCGTTACATAACATAAAACTAATATTGATAATTTTAGCCAACTCTACCGACTATTTTCAGAGAAAACTTAATTGTATGCTAGAACTAATATAAGAAAATGCAAACATTGTTGTTTCACGTTTCACGATTTAAAGTTTCTATTATTTTAGAAAAGTGATAAGAACGGACCAAGTTAATCAGCTTTACATAAAATAAAACTAATATTGATAATTTTAGCCAACTCTACCGACTAGTTTCAGAGAAAACTTCATTGAATGCTAGAACTAATATAAGAAAATGCAAACATTGTTGTTTCACGTTTCACGATTTAAAGTTACTATTGTTTTAGAAAAGTGATAAGAACGGACCAAATTAACCAGCGTTACATACCATAAAACTAATATTGATAATTTTAGCCAACTCTACCGACTAGTTTCAGAGAAAACTTAATTGTATGCTAGAACTAATATAATAAAATGCAAACATTGTTGTTTCTCGTTTTGCGCATTGAAGTTTCTATTATTTTAGAAAAGTGATAAGAACGGACTAAATTAACCAGCGTTACATAACATAAAACTAATATTGATAATTTTAGCCAACTCTACCGACTAGTTTCAGAGAACACTTAATTGTATGCTAGAACTAATATAAGAAAATGCAAACATTGTTTTCACGTTTCACGATTTAAAGTTTCTATTATTTTAGAAAAGTGATAAGTTCAACACAAATTAATCAACTTTACATAACATAAAACTAATATTGATAATTTTAGCGAACTCTACCGACTAGTTTCAGAGAAAACTTAATTGTATGCTAGAACTAATATAAGAAAATGCAAACATTGTTGTTTCACTTTTCACGATTTAAAGTTTCTATTATTTTAGAAAAGTGATAAGAACGGACCAAATTAACCAGCGTTACATAACATAAAACTAATATTGATAATTTAAGCCAACTCTACCGACTAGTTTCAGAGAAAACTTAATTGTATGCTAGAAGTAATATAAGAAAATGCAAACATTGTTGTTTCAGGTTTCACGATTTAAAGTTTCTATTATTTTAGAAAAGTGATAAGATCAACACAAATTAATCAGCTTTACATAAAATAAAACTAATATGGATAATTTTAGCCAACTCTACCGACTAGTTTCAGAGAAAACTTAATTGTATGCTAGAACTAATATAAGAAAATGCAAACATTGTTGTTTCACGATTCACGATTTAAAGTTTCTATTATTTTAAAAAAGTGATAAGAACGGACCAAGTTAATCAGCTTTACATAACATAAAACTAATATTGATAATTTTAGCCAACTCTACCGACTAGTTTCAGAGAAAACTTAATTGTATGCTAGAACTAATATAAGAAAATGCAAACATTGTTGTTTCACGTTTCACGATTTAAAGTTGTTATTATTTTAGAAAAGTGATAAGAACGGACCAAATTAACCAGCGTTACATAACATAAAACTAATATTGATAATTTTAGCCAACTCTACCGACTAGTTTCAGAGAAAACTTAATTGTATGCTAGAAGTAATATAAGAAAATGCAAACATTGTTGTTTCAGGTTTCACGATTTAAAGTTGTTATTATTTTAGAAAAGTGATAAGAACGGACCAAATTAACCAGCGT
Organism: Dilophus febrilis; assembly: GCA_958336335.1. NCBI lineage: Eukaryota > Metazoa > Arthropoda > Insecta > Diptera > Bibionidae > Dilophus > Dilophus febrilis. The sequence goes on from OY284473.1 coordinate 9,218,670, forward strand.
TACATAACATAAAACTAATATTGATAATTTAAGCCAACTCTACCGACTAGTTTCAGAGAAAACTTAATTGTATGCTAGAAGTAATATAAGAAAATGCAAACATTGTTGTTTCAGGTTTCACGATTTAAAGCTTCTATTATTTTAGAAAAGTGATAAGATCAACACAAATTAATCAGCTTTACATAAAATAAAACTAATATTGATAATTTTAGCCAACTCTACCGACTAGTTTCAGAGAAAACTTAATTGTATGCTAGAACTAATATAAGAAAATGCAAACATTGTTGTTTCACGATTCACGATTTAAAGTTTCTATTATTTTAAAAAAGTGATAAGAACGGACCAAGTTAATCAGCTTTACATAACATAAAACTAATATTGATAATTTTAGCCAACTCTACCGACTAGTTTCAGAGAAAACTTAATTGTATGCTAGAACTAATATAAGAAAATGCAAACATTGTTGTTTCTCGTTTTACGATTTAAAGTTGCTATTGTTTTAAAAAAGTTATAAGAACGGACCAAATTAACCAGCGTTACATAACATAAAACTAATATTGATAATTTTAGCCAACTCTACCGACTAGTTTCAGAGAAAACTTAATTGTATAATATAAGAAAATGCAAACATTGTTGTTTCACGTTTCACGATTTGAAGTTTCTATTATTTTAGAAAAGTGATAAGAACGGACCAAATTAACCAGCGTTACATAACATAAAACTAATATTGATAATTTTAGCCAACTCTACCGACTAGTTTCAGAGAAAACTTAATTGTATGCTAGAAGTAATATAAGAAAATGCAAACATTGTTGTTTCAGGTTTCACGATTTAAAGTTTCTATTATTTTAGAAAAGTGATAAGATCAACACAAATTAATCAGCTTTACATAAAATAAAACTAATATTGATAATTTTAGCCAACTCTACCGACTAGTTTCAGAGAAAACTTAATTGTATGCTAGAACTAATATAAGAAAATGCAAACATTGTTGTTTCACGATTCACGATTTAAAGTTTCTATTATTTTAAAAAAGTGATAAGAACGGACCAAGTTAATCAGCTTTACATAACATAAAACTAATATTGATAATTTTAGCCAACTCTACCGACTAGTTTCAGAGAAAACTTAATTGTATGCTAGAACTAATATAAGAAAATGCAAACATTGTTGTTTCACGTTTCACGATTTAAAGTTGTTATTATTTTAGAAAAGTGATAAGAACGGACCAAATTAACCAGCGTTACATAACATAAAACTAATATTGATAATTTTAGCCAACTCTACCGACTAGTTTCAGAGAAAACTTAATTGTATGCTAGAAGTAATATAAGAAAATGCAAACATTGTTGTTTCAGGTTTCACGATTTAAAGTTTCTATTATTTTAGAAAAGTGATAAGATCAACACAAATTAATCAGCTTTACATAAAATAAAACTAATATTGATAATTTTAGCCAACTCTACCGACTAGTTTCAGAGAAAACTTAATTGTATGCTAGAATTAATATAAGAAAATGCAAACATTGTTGTTTCACGATTCACGATTTAAAGTTTCTATTATTTTAAAAAAGTGATAAGAACGGACCAAGTTAATCAGCTTTACATAACATAAAACTAATATTGATAATTTTAGCCAACTCTACCGACTAGTTTCAGAGAAAACTTAATTGTATGCTAGAACTAATATAAGAAAATGCAAACATTGTTGTTTCACGTTTCACGATTTAAAGTTGTTATTATTTTAGAAAAGTGATAAGAACGGACCAAATTAACCAGCGTTACATAACATAAAACTAATATTGATAATTTTAGCCAACTCTACCGACTAGTTTCAGAGAAAACTTAATTGTATGCTAGAACTAATATAAGAAAATGCAAACATTGTTGTTTCACGTTTCACGATTTGAAGTTGCTATTGTTTTAGGAAAGTGATAAGAACGGACCAAATTATCCAGCGTTACATAACACAAAACTAATATTGATAATTTTAGCCAACTCTACCGACTAATTTCAGAGAAAACTTAATTGTATGCTAGAACTAATATAAGAAAATGCAAACATTGTTGTTTCACGTTTCACGATTTGAAGTTGGTATTATTTTAGAAAAGTGATAAGAACGGACCAAGTTAATCAGCTTTACATAACATAAAACTAATATTGATAATTTTAGCCAACTCTACCGACTAGTTTCAGAGAAAACTTAATTGTATGCTAGAACTAATATAAGAAAATGCAAACATTGTTGTTTCACGTTTCACAATTTAAAGTTGCTATTATTTTAGAAAAGTGATAAGTTCAACACAAATTAATCAGCTTTACATAACATAAAACTAATATTGATAATTTTAGCCAACTCTACCGACTAGTCTCAGAGAAAACTTAATTGTATGCTAGAACTAATATAAGAAAATGCAAACATTGTTGTTTCATTTTTCACGATTTAAAGTTTCTATTATTTTAGAAAAGTGATAAGAACGGACCAAGTTAATCAGCTTTACATAAAATAAAACTAATATTGATAATTTTAGCCAACTCTACCGACTAGTTTCAGAGAAAACTTAATTGTATGCTAGAACTAATATAAGAAAATGCAAACATTGTTGTTTCACGTTTCACGATTTGAAGTTTCTATTATTTTAGAAAAGTGATAAGAACGGACCAAATTAACCAGCGTTACATAACATAAAACTAATATTGATAATTTTAGCCAACTCTACCGACTAGTTTCAGAGAAAACTTAATTGTATGCTAGAAGTAATATAAGAAAATGCACACATTGTTGTTTCAGGTTTCACGATTTAAAGTTTCTATTATTTTAGAAAAGTGATAAGATCAACACAAATTAATCAGCTTTACATAAAATAAAACTAATATTGATAATTTTAGCCAACTCTACCGACTAGTTTCAGAGAAAACTGAATTGTATGCTAGAACTAATATAAGAAAATGCAAACATTGTTGTTTCACGTTTCACGATTTAAAGTTGTTATTATTTTAGAAAAGTGATAAGAACGGACCAAATTAACCAGCGTTACATAACATAAAACTAATATTGATAATTTTAGCCAACTCTACCGACTAGTTTCAGAGAAAACTTCATTGAATGCTAGAACTAATATAAGAAAATGCAAACATTGTTGTTTCACGTTTCACGATTTAAAGTTACTATTGTTTTAGAAAAGTGATAAGAACGGACCAAATTAACCAGCGTTACATAACATAAAACTAATATTGATAATTTTAGCCAACTCTACCGACTAGTTTCAGAGAAAACTTAATTGTATAATATAAGAAAATGCAAACATTGTTGTTTCACGTTTCACGATTTGAAGTTTCTATTATTTTAGAAAAGTGATAAGAACGGACCAAGTTAATCAGCTTTACATAAAATAAAGCGAATATTGATAATTTTAGCCAACTCTACCGACTAGTTTCAGAGAAAACTTCATTGAATGCTAGAACTAATATAAGAAAATGCAAACATTGTTGTTTCACGTTTCACGATTTAAAGTTACTATTGTTTTAGAAAAGTGATAAGAACGGACCAAATTAACCAGCGTTACATAACATAAAACTAATATTGATAATTTTAGCCAACTCTACCGACTAGTTTCAGAGAAAACTTAATTGTATAATATAAGAAAATGCAAACATTGTTGTTTCACGTTTCACGATTTGAAGTTTCTATTATTTTAGAAAAGTGATAAGAACGGACCAAATTAACCAGCGTTACATAACATAAAACTAATATTGATAATTTTAGCGAACTCTACCGACTAGTTTCAGAGAAAACTTAATTGTATGCTAGAACTAATATAAGAAAATGCAAACATTGTTGTTTCACTTTTCACGATTTAAAGTTTCTATTATTTTAGAAAAGTGATAAGAACGGACCAAATTAACCAGCGTTACATAACATAAAACTAATATTGATAATTTAAGCCAACTCTACCGACTAGTTTCAGAGAAAACTTAATTGTATGCTAGAAGTAAAATAAGAAAATGCAAACATTGTTGTTTCAGGTTTCACGATTTAAAGTTTCTATTATTTTAGAAAAGTGATAAGATCAACACAAATTAATCAGCTTTACATAAAATAAAACTAATATTGATAATTTTAGCCAACTCTACCGACTAGTTTCAGAGAAAACTTAATTGTATGCTAGAACTAATATAAGAAAATGCAAACATTGTTGTTTCACGATTCACGATTTAAAGTTTCTATTATTTTAAAAAAGTGATAAGAACGGACCAAGTTAATCAGCTTTACATAACATAAAACTAATATTGATAATTTTAGCCAACTCTACCGACTAGTTTCAGAGAAAACTTAATTGTATGTTAGAACTAATATAAGAAAATGCAAACATTGTTGTTTCACGTTTCACGATTTAAAGTTGTTATTATTTTAGAAAAGTGATAAGAACGGACCAAATTAACCAGCGTTACATAACATAAAACTAATATTGATAATTTTAGCCAACTCTACCGACTAGTTTCAGAGAAAACTTAATTGTATGCTAGAAGTAATATAAGAAAATGCAAACATTGTTGTTTCAGGTTTCACGATTTAAAGTTGTTATTATTTTAGAAAAGTGATAAGAACGGACCAAATTAACCAGCGTTACATAACATAAAACTAATATTGATAATTTAAGCCAACTCTACCGACTAGTTTCAGAGAAAACTTAATTGTATGCTAGAAGTAATATAAGAAAATGCAAACATTGTTGTTTCAGGTTTCACGATTTAAAGTTTCTATTATTTTAGAAAAGTGATAAGATCAACACAAATTAATCAGCTTTACATAAAATAAAACTAATATTGATAATTTTAGCCAACTCTACCGACTAGTTTCAGAGAAAACTTAATTGTATGCTAGAACTAATATAAGAAAATGCAAACATTGTTGTTTCACGATTCACGATTTAAAGTTTCTATTATTTTAAAAAAGTGATAAGAACGGACCAAGTTAATCAGCTTTACATAACATAAAACTAATATTGATAATTTTAGCCAACTCTACCGACTAGTTTCAGAGAAAACTTAATTGTATGCTAGAACTAATATAAGAAAATGCAAACATTGTTGTTTCTCGTTTTACGATTTAAAGTTGCTATTGTTTTAAAAAAGTTATAAGAACGGACCAAATTAACCAGCGTTACATAACATAAAACTAATATTGATAATTTTAGCCAACTCTACCGACTAGTTTCAGAGAAAACTTAATTGTATAATATAAGAAAATGCAAACATTGTTGTTTCACGTTTCACGATTTGAAGTTTCTATTATTTTAGAAAAGTGATAAGAACGGACCAAATTAACCAGCGTTACATAACATAAAACTAATATTGATAATTTTAGCCAACTCTACCGACTAGTTTCAGAGAAAACTTAATTGTATGCTAGAAGTAATATAAGAAAATGCAAACATTGTTGTTTCAGGTTTCACGATTTAAAGTTTCTATTATTTTAGAAAAGTGATAAGATCAACACAAATTAATCAGCTTTACATAAAATAAAACTAATATTGATAATTTTAGCCAACTCTACCGACTAGTTTCAGAGTAAACTTAATTGTATGCTAGAACTAATATAAGAAAATGCAAACATTGTTGTTTCACGATTCACGATTTAAAGTTTCTATTATTTTAAAAAAGTGATAAGAACGGACCAAGTTAATCAGCTTTACATAACATAAAACTAATATTGATAATTTTAGCCAACTCTACCGACTAGTTTCAGAGAAAACTTAATTGTATGCTAGAACTAATATAAGAAAATGCAAACATTGTTGTTTCACGTTTCACGATTTAAAGTTGTTATTATTTTAGAAAAGTGATAAGAACGGACCAAATTAACCAGCGTTACATAACATAAAACTAATATTGATAATTTTAGCCAACTCTACCGACTAGTTTCAGAGAAAACTTAATTGTATGCTAGAAGCAATATAAGAAAATGCAAACATTGTTGTTTCAGGTTTCACGATTTAAAGTTTCTATTATTTTAGAAAAGTGATAAGATCAACACAAATTAATCAGCTTTACATAAAATAAAACTAATATTGATAATTTTAGCCAACTCTACCGACTAGTTTCAGAGAAAACTTAATTGTATGCTAGAACTAATATAAGAAAATGCAAACATTGTTGTTTCACGATTCACGATTTAAAGTTTCTATTATTTTAAAAAAGTGATAAGAACGGACCAAGTTAATCAGCTTTACATAACATAAAACTTATATTGATAATTTTAGCCAACTCTACCGACTAGTTTCAGAGAAAACTTAATTGTATGCTAGAACTAATATAAGAAAATGCAAACATTGTTGTTTCACGTTTCACGATTTAAAGTTGTTATTATTTTAGAAAAGTGATAAGAACGGACCAAATTAGCCAGCGTTACATAACATAAAACTAATATTGATAATTTTAGCCAACTCTACCGACTAGTTTCAGAGAAAACTTAATTGTATGCTAGAACTAATATAAGAAAATGCAAACATTGTTGTTTCACGTTTCACGATTTGAAGTTGCTATTGTTTTAGGAAAGTGATAAGAACGGACCAAATTATCCAGCGTTACATAACACAAAACTAATATTGATAATTTTAGCCAACTCTACCGACTAATTTCAGAGAAAACTTAATTGTATGCTAGAACTAATATAAGAAAATGCAAACATTGTTGTTTCACGTTTCACGATTTGAAGTTGGTATTATTTTAGAAAAGTGATAAGAACGGACCAAGTTAATCAGCTTTACATAACATAAAACTAATATTGATAATTTTAGCCAACTCTACCGACTAGTTTCAGAGAAAACTTAATTGTATGCTAGAACTAATATAAGAAAATGCAAACATTGTTGTTTCACGTTTCACAATTTAAAGTTACTATTGTTTTAGAAAAGTGATAAGAACGGACCAAATTAACCAGCGTTACATAACATAAAACTAATATTGATAATTTTAGCCAACTCTACCGACTAGTTTCAGAGAAAACTCAATTGTATGCTAGAACTAATATAATAAAATGCAAACATTGTTGTTTCACGTTTCACGATTTAAAGTTGTTATTATTTTAGAAAAGTGATAAGAACGGACCAAATTAACCAGCGTTACATAACATAAAACTAATATTGATAATTTTAGCCAACTCTACCGACTAGTTTCAGAGAAAACTTAATTGTATGCTAGAACTAATATAAGAAAATGCAAACGTTGTTGTTTCAGGTTTCACGATTTAAAGTTTCTATTATTTTAGAAAAGTGATAAGAACGGACCAAGTTAATCAGCTTTACATAAAATAAAACTAATATTGATAATTTTAGCCAACTCTACCGACTAGTTTCAGAGAAAACTTAATTGTATGCTAGAACTAATATAAGAAAATGCAAACATTGTTGTTTCACTTTTCACGATTTAAAGTTTCTATTATTTTAGAAAAGTGATAAGAACGGACCAAATTAACCAGCGTTACATAACATAAAACTAATATTGATAATTTAAGCCAACTCTACCGACTAGTTTCAGAGAAAACTTAATTGTATGCTAGAAGTAATATAAGAAAATGCAAACATTGTTGTTTCAGGTTTCACGATTTAAAGTTTCTATTATTTTAGAAAAGTGATAAGATCAACACAAATTAATCAGCTTTACATAAAATAAAACTAATATTGATAATTTTAGCCAACTCTACCGACTAGTTTCAGAGAAAACTTAATTGTATGCTAGAACTAATATAAGAAAATGCAAACATTGTTGTTTCACGATTCACGATTTAAAGTTTCTATTATTTTAAAAAAGTGATAAGAACGGACCAAGTTAATCAGCTTTACATAACATAAAACTAATATTGATAATTTTAGCCAACTCTACCGACTAGTTTCAGAGAAAACTTAATTGTATGTTAGAACTAATATAAGAAAATGCAAACATTGTTGTTTCACGTTTCACGATTTAAAGTTGTTATTATTTTAGAAAAGTGATAAGAACGGACCAAATTAACCAGCGTTACATAACATAAAACTAATATTGATAATTTTAGCCAACTCTACCGACTAGTTTCAGAGAAAACTTAATTGTATGCTAGAAGTAATATAAGAAAATGCAAACATTGTTGTTTCAGGTTTCACGATTTAAAGTTGTTATTATTTTAGAAAAGTGATAAGAACGGACCAAATTAACCAGCGTTACATAACATAAAACTAATATTGATAATTTAAGCCAACTCTACCGACTAGTTTCAGAGAAAACTTAATTGTATGCTAGAAGTAATATAAGAAAATGCAAACATTGTTGTTTCAGGTTTCACGATTTAAAGTTTCTATTATTTTAGAAAAGTGATAAGATCAACACAAATTAATCAGCTTTACATAAAATAAAACTAATATTGATAATTTTAGCCAACTCTACCGACTAGTTTCAGAGAAAACTTAATTGTATGCTAGAACTAATATAAGAAAATGCAAACATTGTTGTTTCACGATTCACGATTTAAAGTTTCTATTATTTTAAAAAAGTGATAAGAACGGACCAAGTTAATCAGCTTTACATAACATAAAACTAATATTGATAATTTTAGCCAACTCTACCGACTAGTTTCAGAGAAAACTTAATTGTATGCTAGAACTAATATAAGAAAATGCAAACATTGTTGTTTCTCGTTTTACGATTTAAAGTTGCTATTGTTTTAAAAAAGTTATAAGAACGGACCAAATTAACCAGCGTTACATAACATAAAACTAATATTGATAATTTTAGCCAACTCTACCGACTAGTTTCAGAGAAAACTTAATGGTATAATATAAGAAAATGCAAACATTGTTGTTTCACGTTTCACGATTTGAAGTTTCTATTATTTTAGAAAAGTGATAAGAACGGACCAAATTAACCAGCGATACATAACATAAAACTAATATTGATAATTTTAGCCAACTCTACCGACTAGTTTCAGAGAAAACTTAATTGTATGCTAGAAGTAATATAAGAAAATGCAAACATTGTTGTTTCAGGTTTCACGATTTAAAGTTTCTATTATTTTAGAAAAGTGATAAGATCAACACAAATTAATCAGCTTTACATAAAATAAAACTAATATTGATAATTTTAGCCAACTCTACCGACTAGTTTCAGAGAAAACTTAATTGTATGCTAGAACTAATATAAGAAAATGCAAACATTGTTGTTTCACGATTCACGATTTAAAGTTTCTATTATTTTAAAAAAGTGATAAGAACGGACCAAGTTAATCAGCTTTACATAACATAAAACTAATATTGATAATTTTAGCCAACTCTACCGACTAGTTTCAGAGAAAACTTAATTGTATGCTAGAACTAATATAAGAAAATGCAAACATTGTTGTTTCACGGTTCACGATTTAAAGTTGTTATTATTTTAGAAAAGTGATAAGAACGGACCAAATTAACCAGCGTTACATAACATAAAACTAATATTGATAATTTTAGCCAACTCTACCGACTAGTTTCAGAGAAAACTTAATTGTATGCTAGAAGCAATATAAGAAAATGCAAACATTGTTGTTTCAGGTTTCACGATTTAAAGTTTCTATTATTTTAGAAAAGTGATAAGATCAACACAAATTAATCAGCTTTACATAAAATAAAACTAATATTGATAATTTTAGCCAACTCTACCGACTAGTTTCAGAGAAAACTTAATTGTATGCTAGAACTAATATAATAAAATGCAAACATTGTTGTTTCTCGTTTTACGATTTGAAGTTTCTATTATTTTAGAAAAGTGATAAGAACGGACTAAATTAACCAGCGTTACATAACATACAACTAATATTGATAATTTTAGCCCACTCTACCGACTAGTTTCAGAGAAAACTTAATTGTATGCTAGAACTAATATAAGAAAATGCAAACTTTGTTGTTTCACGTTTCACGATTTAAAGTTGTTATTATTTTAGAAAAGTGATAAGATCAACACAAATTAACCAGCGTTACATAACATAAAACTAATATTGATAATTTTAGCCAACTCTACCGACTATTTTCAGAGAAAACTTAATTGTATGCTAGAACTAATATAAGAAAATGCAAACATTGTTGTTTCACGTTTCACGATTTAAAGTTTCTATTATTTTAGAAAAGTGATAAGAACGGACCAAGTTAATCAGCTTTACATAAAATAAAACTAATATTGATAATTTTAGCCAACTCTACCGACTAGTTTCAGAGAAAACTTCATTGAATGCTAGAACTAATATAAGAAAATGCAAACATTGTTGTTTCACGTTTCACGATTTAAAGTTACTATTGTTTTAGAAAAGTGATAAGAACGGACCAAATTAACCAGCGTTACATACCATAAAACTAATATTGATAATTTTAGCCAACTCTACCGACTAGTTTCAGAGAAAACTTAATTGTATGCTAGAACTAATATAATAAAATGCAAACATTGTTGTTTCTCGTTTTACGAATTGAAGTTTCTATTATTTTAGAAAAGTGATAAGAACGGACCAAATTAACCAGCGTTACATAACATACAACTAATATTGATAATTTTAGCCCACTCTACCGACTAGTTTCAGAGAAAACTTAATTGTATGCTAGAACTAATATAAGAAAATGCAAACTTTGTTGTTTCACGTTTCACGATTTAAAGTTGTTATTATTTTAGAAAAGTGATAAGAACGGACCAAATTAACCAGCGTTACATAACATAAAACTAATATTGATAATTTTAGCCAACTCTACCGACTATTTTCAGAGAAAACTTAATTGTATGCTAGAACTAATATAAGAAAATGCAAACATTGTTGTTTCACGTTTCACGATTTAAAGTTTCTATTATTTTAGAAAAGTGATAAGAACGGACCAAGTTAATCAGCTTTACATAAAATGAAACTAATATTGATAATTTTAGCCAACTCTACCGACTAGTTTCAGAGAAAACTTCATTGAATGCTAGAACTAATATAAGAAAATGCAAACATTGTTGTTTCACGTTTCACGATTTAAAGTTACTATTGTTTTAGAAAAGTGATAAGAACGGACCAAATTAACCAGCGTTACATACCATAAAACTAATATTGATAATTTTAGCCAACTCTACCGACTAGTTTCAGAGAAAACTTAATTGTATGCTAGAACTAATATAATAAAATGCAAACATTGTTGTTTCTCGTTTTACGAATTGAAGTTTCTATTATTTTAGAAAAGTGATAAGAACGGACCAAATTAACCAGCGTTACATAACATAAAACTAATATTGATAATTTAAGCCAACTCTACCGACTAGTTTCAGAGAAAACTTAATTGTATGCTAGAAGTAATATAAGAAAATGCAAACATTGTTGTTTCAGGTTTCACGATTTAAAGTTTCTATTATTTTAGAAAAGTGATAAGATCAACACAAATTAATCAGCTTTACATAAAATAAAACTAATATTGATAATTTTAGCCAACTCTACCGACTAGTTTCAGAGAAAACTTAATTGTATGCTAGAACTAATATAAGAAAATGCAAACATTGTTGTTTCACGATTCACGATTTAAAGTTTCTATTATTTTAAAAAAGTGATAAGAACGGACCAAGTTAATCAGCTTTACATAACATAAAACTAATATTGATAATTTTAGCCAACTCTACCGACTAGTTTCAGAGAAAACTTAATTGTATGTTAGAACTAATATAAGAAAATGCAAACATTGTTGTTTCACGTTTCACGATTTAAAGTTGTTATTATTTTAGAAAAGTGATAAGAACGGACCAAATTAACCAGCGTTACATAACATAAAACTAATATTGATAATTTTAGCCAACTCTACCGACTAGTTTCAGAGAAAACTTAATTGTATGCTAGAAGTAATATAAGAAAATGCAAACATTGTTGTTTCAGGTTTCACGATTTAAAGTTGTTATTATTTTAGAAAAGTGATAAGAACGGACCAAATTAACCAGCGTTACATAACATAAAACTAATATTGATAATTTAAGCCAACTCTACCGACTAGTTTCAGAGAAAACTTTATTGTATGCTAGAAGTAATATAAGAAAATGCAAACATTGTTGTTTCAGGTTTCACGATTTAAAGTTTCTATTATTTTAGAAAAGTGATAAGATCAACACAAATTAATCAGCTTTACATAAAATAAAACTAATATTGATAATTTTAGCCAACTCTACCGACTAGTTTCAGAGAAAACTTAATTGTATGCTAGAACTAATATAAGAAAATGCAAACATTGTTGTTTCACGATTCACGATTTAAAGTTTCTATTATTTTAAAAAAGTGATAAGAACGGACCAAGTTAATCAGCTTTACATAACATAAAACTTATATTGATAATTTTAGCCAACTCTACCGACTAGTTTCAGAGAAAACTTAATTGTATGCTAGAACTAATATAAGAAAATGCAAACATTGTTGTTTCACTTTTCACGATTAAAAGTTGATATTATTTTAGAAAAGTGATAAGAACGGACCAAGTTAATCAGCTTTACATAACATAAAACTAATATTGATAATTTTAGCCAACTCTACCGACTAGTTTCAGAGAAAACTTAATTGTATGCTAGAACTAATATAAGAAAATGCAAACATTGTTGTTTCACGTTTCACGATTTGAAGTTGCTATTGTTTTAGGAAAGTGATAAGAACGGACCAAATTATCCAGCGTTACATAACACAAAACTAATATTGATAATTTTAGCCAACTCTACCGACTAATTTCAGAGAAAACTTAATTGTATGCTAGAACTAATATAAGAAAATGCAAACATTGTTGTTTCACGTTTCACGATTTGAAGTTGGTATTATTTTAGAAAAGTGATAAGAACGGACCAAGTTAATCAGCTTTACATAACATAAAACTAATATTGATAATTTTAGCCAACTCTACCGACTAGTTTCAGAGAAAACTTAATTGTATGCTAGAACTAATATAAGAAAATGCAAACATTGTTGTTTCACGTTTCACAATTTAAAGTTACTATTGTTTTAGAAAAGTGATAAGAACGGACCAAATTAACCAGCGTTACATAACATAAAACTAATATTGATAATTTTAGCCAACTCTACCGACTAGTTTCAGAGAAAACTCAATTGTATGCTAGAACTAATATAATAAAATGCAAACATTGTTGTTTCACGTTTCACGATTTAAAGTTGTTATTATTTTAGAAAAGTGATAAGAACGGACCAAATTAACCAGCGTTACATAACATAAAACTAATATTGATAATTTTAGCCAACTCTACCGACTAGTTTCAGAGAAAACTTAATTGTATGCTAGAACTAATATAAGAAAATGCAAACATTGTTGTTTTACGTTTCACGATTTGAAGTTGGTATTATTTTAGAAAAGTGATAAGAACGGACGAAGTTAATCAACTTTACATAACATAAAACTAATATTGATAATTTTAGCCAACTCTACCGACTAGTTTCAGAGAAAACTTAATTGTATGCTAGAACTAATATAATAAAATGCAAACATTGTTGTTTCTCGTTTTACGATTTGAAGTTTCTATTATTTTAGAAAAGTGATAAGAACGGACTAAATTAACCAGCGTTACATAACATAAAACTAATATTGATAATTTTAGCCCACTCTACCGACTAGTTTCAGAGAAAACTTAATTGTACGCTAGAAGTAATATAAGAAAATGCAAACATTGTTGTTTCAGGTTTCACGATTTAAAGTTTCTATTATTTTAGAAAAGTGATAAGATCAACACAAATTAATCAGCTTTACATAAAATAAAACTAATATTGATAATTTTAGCCAACTCTACCGACTAGTTTCAGAGAAAACTTAATTGTATGCTAGAACTAATATAAGAAAATGCAAACATTGTTGTTTCACGTTTCACGATTTAAAGTTGTTATTATTTTAGAAAAGTGATAAGAACGGACCAAATTAACCAGCGTTACATAACATAAAACTAATATTGATAATTTTAGCCAACTCTACCGACTAGTTTCAGAGAAAACTTAATTGTATGCTAGAACTAATATAAGAAAATGCAAACTTTGTTGTTTCACGTTTCACGATTTAAAGTTGTTATTATTTTAGAAAAGTGATAAGAACGGACCAAATTAACCAGCGTTACATAACATAAAACTAATATTGATAATTTTAGCCAACTCTACCGACTATTTTCAGAGAAAACTTAATTGTATGCTAGAACTAATATAAGAAAATGCAAACATTGTTGTTTCACGTTTCACGATTTAAAGTTTCTATTATTTTAGAAAAGTGATAAGAACGGACCAAGTTAATCAGCTTTACATAAAATAAAACTAATATTGATAATTTTAGCCAACTCTACCGACTAGTTTCAGAGAAAACTTCATTGAATGCTAGAACTAATATAAGAAAATGCAAACATTGTTGTTTCACGTTTCACGATTTAAAGTTACTATTGTTTTAGAAAAGTGATAAGAACGGACCAAATTAACCAGCGTTACATACCATAAAACTAATATTGATAATTTTAGCCAACTCTACCGACTAGTTTCAGAGAAAACTTAATTGTATGCTAGAACTAATATAATAAAATGCAAACATTGTTGTTTCTCGTTTTACGAATTGAAGTTTCTATTATTTTAGAAAAGTGATAAGAACGGACCAAATTAACCAGCGTTACATAACATGAAACTAATATTGATAATTTTAGCCAACTCTACCGACTAGTTTCAGAGAAAACTTAATTGTATGCTAGAACTAATATAATAAAATGCAAACATTGTTGTTTCTCGTTTTACGAATTGAAGTTTCTATTATTTTAGAAAAGTGATAAGAACGGACTAAATTAACCAGCGTTACATAACATAAAACTAATATTGATAATTTTAGCCAACTCTACCGACTAGTTTCAGAGAAAACTTAATTGTATGCTAGAACTAATATAAGAAAATGCAAACATTGTTTTCACGTTTCACGATTTAAAGTTTCTATTATTTTAGAAAAGTGATAAGTTCAACACAAATTAATCAGCTTTACATAAAATAAAACTAATATTGATAATTTTAGCCAACTCTACCGACTAGTTTCAGAGAAAACTTAATTGTATGCTAGAACTAATATAAGAAAATGCAAACATTGTTGTTTCATTTTTCACGATTTAAAGTTTCTATTATTTTAGAAAAGTGATAAGAACGGACCAAATTAACCAGCGTTACATAACATAAAACTAATATTGATAATTTTAGCCAACTCTATCGACTAGTTTCAGAGAAAACTTAATTGTATGCTAGAAGTAATATAAGAAAATGCACACATTGGACCAAATTAGCCAGCTTTACATAACATAAAACTAATATTGATAATTTTAGCCAACTCTACCGACTAGTTTCAGAGAAAACTTAATTATATGCTAGAACTAATATAAGAAAATGCAAACATTGTTGTTTCACGTTTCACGATTTAAAGCTGCTATTGTTTTAGAAAAGTGATAAGAACGGACCAAATTAACCAGCGTTACATAACATAAAACTAATATTGATAATTTTAGCCAACTCTACCGACTATTTTCAGAGAAAACTTAATTGTATGCTAGAAGTAATATAAGAAAATGCAAACATTGTTGTTTCACGTTTCACGATTTAAAGTTTCTATTATTTTAGAAAAGTGATATGAACGGACCAAGTTAATCAGCTTTACATAAAATAAAACTAATATTGATAATTTTAGCCAACTCTACCGACTAGTTTCAGAGAAAACTTAATTGTATGCTAGAACTAATATAAGAAAATGCAAACATTGTTGTTTCACGTTTCACGATTTAAAGTTACTATTGTTTTAGAAAAGTGATAAGAACGGACCAAATTAATCAGCGTTACATAACATAAAACTAATATTGATAATTTTAGCCAACTCTACCGACTAGTTTCAGAGAAAACTTAATTGTATGCTAGAACTAATATAATAAAATGCAAACATTGTTGTTTCTCGTTTTACGATTTGAAGTTTCTATTATTTTAGAAAAGTGATAAGAACGGACTAAATTAACCAGCGTTACATAACATAAAACTAATATTGATAATTTTAGCCAACTCTACCGACTAGTTTCAGAGAAAACTTAATTGTATGCTAGAACTAATATAAGAAAATGCAAACATTGTTTTCACGTTTCACGATTTAAAGTTTCTATTATTTTAGAAAAGTGATAAGAATGGACGAAATTATCCAGCGTTACATAACATAAAACTAATATTGATAATTTAAGCCCACTCTACCGACTAGTTTCAGAGAAAACTTAATTGTATGCTAGAACTAATATAAGAAAATGCAAACATTGTTGTTTCACGTTTCACGATTTAAAGTTGTTATTATTTTAGAAAAGTGATAAGAACGGACCAAATTAACCAGCGTTACATAACATAAAACTAATATTGATAATTTTAGCCAACTCTACCGACTAGTTTCAGAGAAAACTTAATTGTATGCTAGAACTAATATAAGAAAATGCAAACTTTGTTGTTTCACGTTTCACGACTTAAAGTTGTTATTATTTTAGAAAAGTGATAAGAACGGACCAAATTAACCAGCGTTACATAACATAAAACTAATATTGATAATTTTAGCCAACTCTACCGACTATTTTCAGAGAAAACTTAATTGTATGCTAGAACTAATATAAGAAAATGCAAACATTGTTGTTTCACGTTTCACGATTTAAAGTTGTTATTATTTTAGAAAAGTGATAAGAACGGACCAAATTAACCAGCGTTACATAACATAAAACTAATATTGATAATTTTAGCCAACTCTACCGACTAGTATCAGAGAAAACTTAATTGTATGCTAGAACTAATATAAGAAAATGCAAACATTGTTGTTTCACGTTTCACGACTTAAAGTTGTTATTATTTTAGAAAAGTGATAAGAACGGACCAAATTAACCAGCGTTACATAACATAAAACTAATATTGATAATTTTAGCCAACTCTACCGACTATTTTCAGAGAAAACTTAATTGTATGCTAGAACTAATATAAGAAAATGCAAACATTGTTGTTTCACGTTTCACGATTTAAAGTTTCTATTATTTTAGAAAAGTGATAAGAACGGACCAAGTTAATCAGCTTTACATAAAATAAAACTAATATTGATAATTTTAGCCAACTCTACCGACTAGTTTCAGAGAAAACTTCATTGAATGCTAGAACTAATATAAGAAAATGCAAACATTGTTGTTTCACGTTTCACGATTTAAAGTTACTATTGTTTTAGAAAAGTGATAAGAACGGACCAAGTTAATCAGCTTTACATAACATAAAACTAATATTGATAATTTTAGCCAACTCTACCGACTATTTTCAGAGAAAACTTAATTGTATGCTAGAACTAATATAATAAAATGCAAACATTGTTGTTTCTCGTTTTACGAATTGAAGTTTCTATTATTTTAGAAAAGTGATAAGAACGGACTAAATTAACCAGCGTTACATAACATAAAACTAATATTGATAATTTTAGCCAACTCTACCGACTAGTTTCAGAGAACACTTAATTGTATGCTAGAACTAATATAAGAAAATGCAAACATTGTTTTCACGTTTCACGATTTAAAGTTTCTATTATTTTAGAAAAGTGATAAGTTCAACACAAATTAATCAACTTTACATAACATAAAACTAATATTGATAATTTTAGCGAACTCTACCGACTAGTTTCAGAGAAAACTTAATTGTATGCTAGAACTAATATAAGAAAATGCAAACATTGTTGTTTCACTTTTCACGATTTAAAGTTTCTATTATTTTAGAAAAGTGATAAGAACGGACCAAATTAACCAGCGTTACATAACATAAAACTAATATTGATAATTTAAGCCAACTCTACCGACTAGTTTCAGAGAAAACTTAATTGTATGCTAGAAGTAATATAAAAAAATGCAAACATTGTTGTTTCAGGTTTCACGATTTAAAGTTTCTATTATTTTAGAAAAGTGATAAGATCAACACAAATTAATCAGCTTTACATAAAATAAAACTAATATTGATAATTTTAGCCAACTCTACCGACTAGTTTCAGAGAAAACTTAATTGTATGCTAGAACTAATATAAGAAAATGCAAACATTGTTGTTTCACGATTCACGATTTAAAGTTTCTATTATTTTAAAAAAGTGATAAGAACGGACCAAGTTAATCAGCTTTACATAACATAAAACTAATATTGATAATTTTAGCCAACTCTACCGACTAGTTTCAGAGAAAACTTAATTGTATGCTAGAACTAATATAAGAAAATGCAAACATTGTTGTTTCACGTTTCACGATTTAAAGTTGTTATTATTTTAGAAAAGTGATAAGAACGGACCAAATTAACCAGCGTTACATAACATAAAACTAATATTGATAATTTTAGCCAACTCTACCGACTAGTTTCAGAGAAAACTTAATTGTATGCTAGAAGTAATATAAGAAAATGCAAACATTGTTGTTTCAGGTTTCACGATTTAAAGTTGTTATTATTTTAGAAAAGTGATAAGAACGGACCAAATTAACCAGCGTTACATAACATAAAACTAATATTGATAATTTAAGCCAACTCTACCGACTAGTTTCAGAGAAAACTTAATTGTATGCTAGAAGTAATATAAGAAAATGCAAACATTGTTGTTTCAGGTTTCACGATTTAAAGCTTCTATTATTTTAGAAAAGTGATAAGATCAACACAAATTAATCAGCTTTACATAAAATAAAACTAATATTGATAATTTTAGCCAACTCTACCGACTAGTTTCAGAGAAAACTTAATTGTATGCTAGAACTAATATAAGAAAATGCAAACATTGTTGTTTCACGATTCACGATTTAAAGTTTCTATTATTTTAAAAAAGTGATAAGAACGGACCAAGTTAATCAGCTTTACATAACATAAAACTAATATTGATAATTTAAGCCAACTCTACCGACTAGTTTCAGAGAAAACTTAATTGTATGCTAGAACTAATATAAGAAAATGCAAACATTGTTGTTTCTCGTTTTACGATTTAAAGTTGCTATTATTTAAAAAAGTTATAAGAACGGACCAAATTAACCAGCGTTACATAACATAAAACTAATATTGATAATTTTAGCCAACTCTACCGACTAGTTTCAGAGAAAACTTAATTGTATAATATAAGAAAATGCAAACATTGTTGTTTCACGTTTCACGATTTGAAGTTTCTATTATTTTAGAAAAGTGATAAGAACGGACCAAATTAACCAGCGTTACATAACATAAAACTAATATTGATAATTTTAGCCAACTCTACCGACTAGTTTCAGAGAAAACTTAATTGTATGCTAGAAGTAATATAAGAAAATGCAAACATTGTTGTTTCAGGTTTCACGATTTAAAGTTTCTATTATTTTAGAAAAGTGATAAGATCAACACAAATTAATCAGCTTTACATAAAATAAAACTAATATTGATAATTTTAGCCAACTCTACCGACTAGTTTCAGAGAAAACTTAATTGTATGCTAGAACTAATATAAGAAAATGCAAACATTGTTGTTTCACGATTCACGATTTAAAGTTTCTATTATTTTAAAAAAGTGATAAGAACGGACCAAGTTAATCAGCTTTACATAACATAAAACTAATATTGATAATTTTAGCCAACTCTACCGACTAGTTTCAGAGAAAACTTAATTGTATGCTAGAACTAATATAAGAAAATGCAAACATTGTTGTTTCACGTTTCACGATTTAAAGTTGCTATTATTTTAGAAAAGTGATAAGAACGGACCAAATTAACCAGCGTTACATAACATAAAACTAATATTGATAATTTTAGCCAACTCTACCGACTAGTTTCAGAGAAAACTTAATTGTATGCTAGAAGTAATATAAGAAAATGCAAACATTGTTGTTTCAGGTTTCACGATTTAAAGTTTCTATTATTTTAGAAAAGTGATAAGATCAACACAAATTAATCAGCTTTACATAAAATAAAACTAATATTGATAATTTTAGCCAACTCTACCGACTAGTTTCAGAGAAAACTTAATTGTATGCTAGAATTAATATAAGAAAATGCAAACATTGTTGTTTCACGTTTCACGATTTAAAGTTGTTATTATTTTAGAAAAGTGATAAGAACGGACCAAATTAACCAGCGTTACATAACATAAAACTAATATTGATAATTTTAACCAACTCTACCGACTAGTTTCAGAGAAAACTTAATTGTATGCTAGAACTAATATAAGAAAATGCAAACATTGTTGTTTCACGTTTCACGATTTGAAGTTGCTATTGTTTTAGGAAAGTGATAAGAACGGACCAAATTATCCAGCGTTACATAACACAAAACTAATATTGATAATTTTAGCCAACTCTACCGACTAATTTCAGAGAAAACTTAATTGTATAATATAAGAAAATGCAAACATTGTTGTTTCACGTTTCACGATTTGAAGTTTCTATTATTTTAGAAAAGTGATAAGAACGGACCAAATTAATCAGCTTTACATAACATAAAACTAATATTGATAATTTTAGCCAACTCTACCGACTAGTTTCAGAGAAAACTTAATTGTATGCTAGAACTAATATAAGAAAATGCAAACATTGTTGTTTCATTTTTCACGATTTAAAGTTTCTATTATTTTAGAAAAGTGATAAGAACGGACCAAGTTAATCAGCTTTACATAAAATAAAACTAATATTGATAATTTTAGCCAACTCTACCGACTAGTTTCAGAGAAAACTTAATTGTATGCTAGAACTAATATAAGAAAATGCAAACATTGTTGTTTCATTTTTCACGATTTAAAGTTTCTATTATTTTAGAAAAGTGATAAGAACGGACCAAGTTAATCAGCTTTACATAAAATAAAACTAATATTGATAATTTTAGCCAACTCTACCGACTAGTTTCAGAGAAAACTTAATTGTATGCTAGAACTAATATAAGAAAATGCAAACATTGTTGTTTCACGTTTCACAATTTAAAGTTACTATTGTTTTAGAAAAGTGATAAGAACGGACCAAATTAACCAGCGTTACATAACATAAAACTAATATTGATAATTTTAGCCAACTCTACCGACTAGTTTCAGAGAAAACTCAATTGTATGCTAGAACTAATATAATAAAATGCAAACATTGTTGTTTCACGTTTCACGATTTAAAGTTGTTATTATTTTAGAAAAGTGATAAGAACGGACCAAATTAACCAGCGTTACATAACATAAAACTAATATTGATAATTTTAGCCAACTCTACCGACTAGTTTCAGAGAAAACTTAATTGTATGCTAGAAGCAATATAAGAAAATGCAAACATTGTTGTTTCAGGTTTCACGATTTAAAGTTTCTATTATTTTAGAAAAGTGATAAGATCAACACAAATTAATCAGCTTTACATAAAATAAAACTAATATTGATAATTTTAGCCAACTCTACCGACTAGTTTCAGAGAAAACTTAATTGTATGCTAGAACTAATATAAGAAAATGCAAACATTGTTGTTTCACGATTCACGATTTAAAGTTTCTATTATTTTAAAAAAGTGATAAGAACGGACCAAGTTAATCAGCTTTACATAACATAAAACTTATATTGATAATTTTAGCCAACTCTACCGACTAGTTTCAGAGAAAACTTAATTGTATGCTAGAACTAATATAAGAAAATGCAAACATTGTTGTTTCACGTTTCACGATTTAAAGTTGTTATTATTTTAGAAAAGTGATAAGAACGGACCAAATTAGCCAGCGTTACATAACATAAAACTAATATTGATAATTTTAGCCAACTCTACCGACTAGTTTCAGAGAAAACTTAATTGTATGCTAGAACTAATATAAGAAAATGCAAACATTGTTGTTTCACGTTTCACGATTTGAAGTTGCTATTGTTTTAGGAAAGTGATAAGAACGGACCAAATTATCCAGCGTTACATAACACAAAACTAATATTGATAATTTTAGCCAACTCTACCGACTAATTTCAGAGAAAACTTAATTGTATGCTAGAACTAATATAAGAAAATGCAAACATTGTTGTTTCACGTTTCACGATTTGAAGTTGGTATTATTTTAGAAAAGTGATAAGAACGGACCAAGTTAATCAGCTTTACATAACATAAAACTAATATTGATAATTTTAGCCAACTCTACCGACTAGTTTCAGAGAAAACTTAATTGTATGCTAGAACTAATATAAGAAAATGCAAACATTGTTGTTTCACGTTTCACAATTTAAAGTTACTATTGTTTTAGAAAAGTGATAAGAACGGACCAAATTAACCAGCGTTACATAACATAAAACTAATATTGATAATTTTAGCCAACTCTACCGACTAGTTTCAGAGAAAACTCAATTGTATGCTAGAACTAATATAATAAAATGCAAACATTGTTGTTTCACGTTTCACGATTTAAAGTTGTTATTATTTTAGAAAAGTGATAAGAACGGACCAAATTAACCAGCGTTACATAACATAAAACTAATATTGATAATTTTAGCCAACTCTACCGACTAGTTTCAGAGAAAACTTAATTGTATGCTAGAACTAATATAAGAAAATGCAAACGTTGTTGTTTCAGGTTTCACGATTTAAAGTTTCTATTATTTTAGAAAAGTGATAAGAACAACACAAATTAATCAGCTTTACATAAAATAAAACTAATATTGATAATTTTAGCCAACTCTACCGACTAGTTTCAGAGAAAACTTAATTGTATGCTAGAACTAATATAAGAAAATGCAAACATTGTTGTTTCACTTTTCACGATTTAAAGTTTCTATTATTTTAGAAAAGTGATAAGAACGGACCAAATTAACCAGCGTTACATAACATAAAACTAATATTGATAATTTAAGCCAACTCTACCGACTAGTTTCAGAGAAAACTTAATTGTATGCTAGAAGTAATATAAGAAAATGCAAACATTGTTGTTTCAGGTTTCACGATTTAAAGTTTCTATTATTTTAGAAAAGTGATAAGATCAACACAAATTAATCAGCTTTACATAAAATAAAACTAATATTGATAATTTTAGCCAACTCTACCGACTAGTTTCAGAGAAAACTTAATTGTATGCTAGAACTAATATAAGAAAATGCAAACATTGTTGTTTCACGATTCACGATTTAAAGTTTCTATTATTTTAAAAAAGTGATAAGAACGGACCAAGTTAATCAGCTTTACATAACATAAAACTAATATTGATAATTTTAGCCAACTCTACCGACTAGTTTCAGAGAAAACTTAATTGTATGTTAGAACTAATATAAGAAAATGCAAACATTGTTGTTTCACGTTTCACGATTTAAAGTTGTTATTATTTTAGAAAAGTGATAAGAACGGACCAAATTAACCAGCGTTACATAACATAAAACTAATATTGATAATTTTAGCCAACTCTACCGACTAGTTTCAGAGAAAACTTAATTGTATGCTAGAAGTAATATAAGAAAATGCAAACATTGTTGTTTCAGGTTTCACGATTTAAAGTTGTTATTATTTTAGAAAAGTGATAAGAACGGACCAAATTAACCAGCGTTACATAACATAAAACTAATATTGATAATTTAAGCCAACTCTACCGACTAGTTTCAGAGAAAACTTAATTGTATGCTAGAAGTAATATAAGAAAATGCAAACATTGTTGTTTCAGGTTTCACGATTTAAAGTTTCTATTATTTTAGAAAAGTGATAAGATCAACACAAATTAATCAGCTTTACATAAAATAAAACTAATATTGATAATTTTAGCCAACTCTACCGACTAGTTTCAGAGAAAACTTAATTGTATGCTAGAACTAATATAAGAAAATGCAAACATTGTTGTTTCACGATTCACGATTTAAAGTTTCTATTATTTTAAAAAAGTGATAAGAACGGACCAAGTTAATCAGCTTTACATAACATAAAACTAATATTGATAATTTTAGCCAACTCTACCGACTAGTTTCAGAGAAAACTTAATTGTATGCTAGAACTAATATAAGAAAATGCAAACATTGTTGTTTCTCGTTTTACGATTTAAAGTTGCTATTGTTTTAAAAAAGTTATAAGAACGGACCAAATTAACCAGCGTTACATAACATAAAACTAATATTGATAATTTTAGCCAACTCTACCGACTAGTTTCAGAGAAAACTTAATTGTATAATATAAGAAAATGCAAACATTGTTGTTTCACGTTTCACGATTTGAAGTTTCTATTATTTTAGAAAAGTGATAAGAACGGACCAAATTAACCAGCGATACATAACATAAAACAAATATTGATAATTTTAGCCAACTCTACCGACTAGTTTCAGAGAAAACTTAATTGTATGCTAGAAGTAATATAAGAAAATGCAAACATTGTTGTTTCAGGTTTCACGATTTAAAGTTTCTATTATTTTAGAAAAGTGATAAGATCAACACAAATTAATCAGCTTTACATAAAATAAAACTAATATTGATAATTTTAGCCAACTCTACCGACTAGTTTCAGAGAAAACTTAATTGTATGCTAGAACTAATATAAGAAAATGCAAACATTGTTGTTTCACGATTCACGATTTAAAGTTTCTATTATTTTAAAAAAGTGATAAGAACGGACCAAGTTAATCAGCTTTACATAACATAAAACTAATATTGATAATTTTAGCCAACTCTACCGACTAGTTTCAGAGAAAACTTAATTGTATGCTAGAACTAATATAAGAAAATGCAAACATTGTTGTTTCACGGTTCACGATTTAAAGTTGTTATTATTTTAGAAAAGTGATAAGAACGGACCAAATTAACCAGCGTTACATAACATAAAACTAATATTGATAATTTTAGCCAACTCTACCGACTAGTTTCAGAGAAAACTTAATTGTATGCTAGAAGCAATATAAGAAAATGCAAACATTGTTGTTTCAGGTTTCACGATTTAAAGTTTCTATTATTTTAGAAAAGTGATAAGATCAACACAAATTAATCAGCTTTACATAAAATAAAACTAATATTGATAATTTTAGCCAACTCTACCGACTAGTTTCAGAGAAAACTTAATTGTATGCTAGAACTAATATAATAAAATGCAAACATTGTTGTTTCTCGTTTTACGATTTGAAGTTTCTATTATTTTAGAAAAGTGATAAGAACGGACTAAATTAACCAGCGTTACATAACATACAACTAATATTGATAATTTTAGCCCACTCTACCGACTAGTTTCAGAGAAAACTTAATTGTATGCTAGAACTAATATAAGAAAATGCAAACTTTGTTGTTTCACGTTTCACGATTTAAAGTTGTTATTATTTTAGAAAAGTGATAAGAACGGACCAAATTAACCAGCGTTACATAACATAAAACTAATATTGATAATTTTAGCCAACTCTACCGACTATTTTCAGAGAAAACTTAATTGTATGCTAGAACTAATATAAGAAAATGCAAACATTGTTGTTTCACGTTTCACGATTTAAAGTTTCTATTATTTTAGAAAAGTGATAAGAACGGACCAAGTTAATCAGCTTTACATAAAATAAAACTAATATTGATAATTTTAGCCAACTCTACCGACTAGTTTCAGAGAAAACTTCATTGAATGCTAGAACTAATATAAGAAAATGCAAACATTGTTGTTTCACGTTTCACGATTTAAAGTTACTATTGTTTTAGAAAAGTGATAAGAACGGACCAAATTAACCAGCGTTACATACCATAAAACTAATATTGATAATTTTAGCCAACTCTACCGACTAGTTTCAGAGAAAACTTAATTGTATGCTAGAACTAATATAATAAAATGCAAACATTGTTGTTTCTCGTTTTACGAATTGAAGTTTCTATTATTTTAGAAAAGTGATAAGAACGGACCAAATTAACCAGCGTTACATAACATACAACTAATATTGATAATTTTAGCCCACTCTACCGACTAGTTTCAGAGAAAACTTAATTGTATGCTAGAACTAATATAAGAAAATGCAAACTTTGTTGTTTCACGTTTCACGATTTAAAGTTGTTATTATTTTAGAAAAGTGATAAGAACGGACCAAATTAACCAGCGTTACATAACATAAAACTAATATTGATAATTTTAGCCAACTCTACCAACTATTTTCAGAGAAAACTTAATTGTATGCTAGAACTAATATAAGAAAATGCAAACATTGTTGTTTCACGTTTCACGATTTAAAGTTTCTATTATTTTAGAAAAGTGATAAGAACGGACCAAGTTAATCAGCTTTACATAAAATGAAACTAATATTGATAATTTTAGCCAACTCTACCGACTAGTTTCAGAGAAAACTTCATTGAATGCTAGAACTAATATAAGAAAATGCAAACATTGTTGTTTCACGTTTCACGATTTAAAGTTACTATTGTTTTAGAAAAGTGATAAGAACGGACCAAATTAACCAGCGTTACATACCATAAAACTAATATTGATAATTTTAGCCAACTCTACCGACTAGTTTCAGAGAAAACTTAATTGTATGCTAGAACTAATATAATAAAATGCAAACATTGTTGTTTCTCGTTTTACGAATTGAAGTTTCTATTATTTTAGAAAAGTGATAAGAACGGACCAAATTAACCAGCGTTACATAACATAAAACTAATATTGATAATTTAAGCCAACTCTACCGACTAGTTTCAGAGAAAACTTAATTGTATGCTAGAAGTAATATAAGAAAATGCAAACATTGTTGTTTCAGGTTTCACGATTTAAAGTTTCTATTATTTTAGAAAAGTGATAAGATCAACACAAATTAATCAGCTTTACATAAAATAAAACTAATATTGATAATTTTAGCCAACTCTACCGACTAGTTTCAGAGAAAACTTAATTGTATGCTAGAACTAATATAAGAAAATGCAAACATTGTTGTTTCACGATTCACGATTTAAAGTTTCTATTATTTTAAAAAAGTGATAAGAACGGACCAAGTTAATCAGCTTTACATAACATAAAACTAATATTGATAATTTTAGCCAACTCTACCGACTAGTTTCAGAGAAAACTTAATTGTATGTTAGAACTAATATAAGAAAATGCAAACATTGTTGTTTCACGTTTCACGATTTAAAGTTGTTATTATTTTAGAAAAGTGATAAGAACGGACCAAATTAACCAGCGTTACATAACATAAAACTAATATTGATAATTTTAGCCAACTCTACCGACTAGTTTCAGAGAAAACTTAATTGTATGCTAGAAGTAATATAAGAAAATGCAAACATTGTTGTTTCAGGTTTCACGATTTATAGTTGTTATTATTTTAGAAAAGTGATAAGAACGGACCAAATTAACCAGCGTTACATAACATAAAACTAATATTGATAATTATAAGCCAACTCTACCGACTAGTTTCAGAGAAAACTTTATTGTATGCTAGAAGTAATATAAGAAAATGCAAACATTGTTGTTTCAGGTTTCACGATTTAAAGTTTCTATTATTTTAGAAAAGTGATAAGATCAACACAAATTAATCAGCTTTACATAAAATAAAACTAATATTGATAATTTTAGCCAACTCTACCGACTAGTTTCAGAGAAAACTTAATTGTATGCTAGAACTAATATAAGAAAATGCAAACATTGTTGTTTCACGATTCACGATTTAAAGTTTCTATTATTTTAAAAAAGTGATAAGAACGGACCAAGTTAATCAGCTTTACATAACATAAAACTTATATTGATAATTTTAGCCAACTCTACCGACTAGTTTCAGAGAAAACTTAATTGTATGCTAGAACTAATATAAGAAAATGCAAACATTGTTGTTTCACTTTTCACGATTAAAAGTTGATATTATTTTAGAAAAGTGATAAGAACGGACCAAGTTAATCAGCTTTACATAACATAAAACTAATATTGATAATTTTAGCCAACTCTACCGACTAGTTTCAGAGAAAACTTAATTGTATGCTAGAACTAATATAAGAAAATGCAAACATTGTTGTTTCACGTTTCACGATTTGAAGTTGCTATTGTTTTAGGAAAGTGATAAGAACGGACCAAATTATCCAGCGTTACATAACACAAAACTAATATTGATAATTTTAGCCAACTCTACCGACTAATTTCAGAGAAAACTTAATTGTATGCTAGAACTAATATAAGAAAATGCAAACATTGTTGTTTCACGTTTCACGATTTGAAGTTGGTATTATTTTAGAAAAGTGATAAGAACGGACCAAGTTAATCAGCTTTACATAACATAAAACTAATATTGATAATTTTAGCCAACTCTACCGACTAGTTTCAGAGAAAACTTAATTGTATGCTAGAACTAATATAAGAAAATGCAAACATTGTTGTTTCACGTTTCACAATTTAAAGTTACTATTGTTTTAGAAAAGTGATAAGAACGGACCAAATTAACCAGCGTTACATAACATAAAACTAATATTGATAATTTTAGCCAACTCTACCGACTAGTTTCAGAGAAAACTCAATTGTATGCTAGAACTAATATAATAAAATGCAAACATTGTTGTTTCACGTTTCACGATTTAAAGTTGTTATTATTTTAGAAAAGTGATAAGAACGGACCAAATTAACCAGCGTTACATAACATAAAACTAATATTGATAATTTTAGCCAACTCTACCGACTAGTTTCAGAGAAAACTTAATTGTATGCTAGAACTAATATAAGAAAATGCAAACATTGTTGTTTTACGTTTCACGATTTGAAGTTGGTATTATTTTAGAAAAGTGATAAGAACGGACGAAGTTAATCAACTTTACATAACATAAAACTAATATTGATAATTTTAGCCAACTCTACCGACTAGTTTCAGAGAAAACTTAATTGTATGCTAGAACTAATATAATAAAATGCAAACATTGTTGTTTCTCGTTTTACGATTTGAAGTTTCTATTATTTTAGAAAAGTGATAAGAACGGACTAAATTAACCAGCGTTACATAACATAAAACTAATATTGATAATTTTAGCCCACTCTACCGACTAGTTTCAGAGAAAACTTAATTGTACGCTAGAAGTAATATAAGAAAATGCAAACATTGTTGTTTCAGGTTTCACGATTTAAAGTTTCTATTATTTTAGAAAAGTGATAAGATCAACACAAATTAATCAGCTTTACATAAAATAAAACTAATATTGATAATTTTAGCCAACTCTACCGACTAGTTTCAGAGAAAACTTAATTGTATGCTAGAACTAATATAAGAAAATGCAAACATTGTTGTTTCACGTTTCACGATTTAAAGTTGTTATTATTTTAGAAAAGTGATAAGAACGGACCAAATTAACCAGCGTTACATAACATAAAACTAATATTGATAATTTTAGCCAACTCTACCGACTAGTATCAGAGAAAACTTAATTGTATGCTAGAACTAATATAAGAAAATGCAAACTTTGTTGTTTCACGTTTCACGACTTAAAGTTGTTATTATTTTAGAAAAGTGATAAGAACGGACCAAGTTAATCAGCTTTACATAAAATAAAACTAATATTGATAATTTTAGCCAACTCTACCGACTAGTTTCAGAGAAAACTTCATTGAATGCTAGAACTAATATAAGAAAATGCAAACATTGTTGTTTCACGTTTCACGATTTAAAGTTACTATTGTTTTAGAAAAGTGATAAGAACGGACCAAGTTAATCAGCTTTACATAACATAAAACTAATATTGATAATTTTAGCCAACTCTACCGACTATTTTCAGAGAAAACTTAATTGTATGCTAGAACTAATATAATAAAATGCAAACATTGTTGTTTCTCGTTTTACGAATTGAAGTTTCTATTATTTTAGAAAAGTGATAAGAACGGACTAAATTAACCAGCGTTACATAACATAAAACTAATATTGATAATTTTAGCCAACTCTACCGACTAGTTTCAGAGAACACTTAATTGTATGCTAGAACTAATATAAGAAAATGCAAACATTGTTTTCACGTTTCACGATTTAAAGTTTCTATTATTTTAGAAAAGTGATAAGTTCAACACAAATTAATCAACTTTACATAACATAAAACTAATATTGATAATTTTAGCGAACTCTACCGACTAGTTTCAGAGAAAACTTAATTGTATGCTAGAACTAATATAAGAAAATGCAAACATTGTTGTTTCACTTTTCACGATTTAAAGTTTCTATTATTTTAGAAAAGTGATAAGAACGGACCAAATTAACCAGCGTTACATAACATAAAACTAATATTGATAATTTAAGCCAACTCTACCGACTAGTTTCAGAGAAAACTTAATTGTATGCTAGAAGTAATATAAAAAAATGCAAACATTGTTGTTTCAGGTTTCACGATTTAAAGTTTCTATTATTTTAGAAAAGTGATAAGATCAACACAAATTAATCAGCTTTACATAAAATAAAACTAATATTGATAATTTTAGCCAACTCTACCGACTAGTTTCAGAGAAAACTTAATTGTATGCTAGAACTAATATAAGAAAATGCAAACATTGTTGTTTCACGATTCACGATTTAAAGTTTCTATTATTTTAAAAAAGTGATAAGAACGGACCAAGTTAATCAGCTTTACATAACATAAAACTAATATTGATAATTTTAGCCAACTCTACCGACTAGTTTCAGAGAAAACTTAATTGTATGCTAGAACTAATATAAGAAAATGCAAACATTGTTGTTTCACGTTTCACGATTTAAAGTTGTTATTATTTTAGAAAAGTGATAAGAACGGACCAAATTAACCAGCGTTACATAACATAAAACTAATATTGATAATTTTAGCCAACTCTACCGACTAGTTTCAGAGAAAACTTAATTGTATGCTAGAAGTAATATAAGAAAATGCAAACATTGTTGTTTCAGGTTTCACGATTTAAAGTTGTTATTATTTTAGAAAAGTGATAAGAACGGACCAAATTAACCAGCGTTACATAACATAAAACTAATATTGATAATTTAAGCCAACTCTACCGACTAGTTTCAGAGAAAACTTAATTGTATGCTAGAAGTAATATAAGAAAATGCAAACATTGTTGTTTCAGGTTTCACGATTTAAAGCTTCTATTATTTTAGAAAAGTGATAAGATCAACACAAATTAATCAGCTTTACATAAAATAAAACTAATATTGATAATTTTAGCCAACTCTACCGACTAGTTTCAGAGAAAACTTAATTGTATGCTAGAACTAATATAAGAAAATGCAAACATTGTTGTTTCACGATTCACGATTTAAAGTTTCTATTATTTTAAAAAAGTGATAAGAACGGACCAAGTTAATCAGCTTTACATAACATAAAACTAATATTGATAATTTAAGCCAACTCTACCGACTAGTTTCAGAGAAAACTTAATTGTATGCTAGAACTAATATAAGAAAATGCAAACATTGTTGTTTCTCGTTTTACGATTTAAAGTTGCTATTATTTAAAAAAGTTATAAGAACGGACCAAATTAACCAGCGTTACATAACATAAAACTAATATTGATAATTTTAGCCAACTCTACCGACTAGTTTCAGAGAAAACTTAATTGTATAATATAAGAAAATGCAAACATTGTTGTTTCACGTTTCACGATTTGAAGTTTCTATTATTTTAGAAAAGTGATAAGAACGGACCAAATTAACCAGCGTTACATAACATAAAACTAATATTGATAATTTTAGCCAACTCTACCGACTAGTTTCAGAGAAAACTTAATTGTATGCTAGAAGTAATATAAGAAAATGCAAACATTGTTGTTTCAGGTTTCACGATTTAAAGTTTCTATTATTTTAGAAAAGTGATAAGATCAACACAAATTAATCAGCTTTACATAAAATAAAACTAATATTGATAATTTTAGCCAACTCTACCGACTAGTTTCAGAGAAAACTTAATTGTATGCTAGAACTAATATAAGAAAATGCAAACATTGTTGTTTCACGATTCACGATTTAAAGTTTCTATTATTTTAAAAAAGTGATAAGAACGGACCAAGTTAATCAGCTTTACATAACATAAAACTAATATTGATAATTTTAGCCAACTCTACCGACTAGTTTCAGAGAAAACTTAATTGTATGCTAGAACTAATATAAGAAAATGCAAACATTGTTGTTTCACGTTTCACGATTTAAAGTTGTTATTATTTTAGAAAAGTGATAAGAACGGACCAAATTAACCAGCGTTACATAACATAAAACTAATATTGATAATTTTAGCCAACTCTACCGACTAGTTTCAGAGAAAACTTAATTGTATGCTAGAAGTAATATAAGAAAATGCAAACATTGTTGTTTCAGGTTTCACGATTTAAAGTTGTTATTATTTTAGAAAAGTGATAAGAACGGACCAAATTAACCAGCGTTACATAACATAAAACTAATATTGATAATTTAAGCCAACTCTACCGACTAGTTTCAGAGAAAACTTAATTGTATGCTAGAAGTAATATAAGAAAATGCAAACATTGTTGTTTCAGGTTTCACGATTTAAAGCTTCTATTATTTTAGAAAAGTGATAAGATCAACACAAATTAATCAGCTTTACATAAAATAAAACTAATATTGATAATTTTAGCCAACTCTACCGACTAGTTTCAGAGAAAACTTAATTGTATGCTAGAACTAATATAAGAAAATGCAAACATTGTTGTTTCACGATTCACGATTTAAAGTTTCTATTATTTTAAAAAAGTGATAAGAACGGACCAAGTTAATCAGCTTTACATAACATAAAACTAATATTGATAATTTAAGCCAACTCTACCGACTAGTTTCAGAGAAAACTTAATTGTATGCTAGAACTAATATAAGAAAATGCAAACATTGTTGTTTCTCGTTTTACGATTTAAAGTTGCTATTATTTAAAAAAGTTATAAGAACGGACCAAATTAACCAGCGTTACATAACATAAAACTAATATTGATAATTTTAGCCAACTCTACCGACTAGTTTCAGAGAAAACTTAATTGTATAATATAAGAAAATGCAAACATTGTTGTTTCACGTTTCACGATTTGAAGTTTCTATTATTTTAGAAAAGTGATAAGAACGGACCAAATTAACCAGCGTTACATAACATAAAACTAATATTGATAATTTTAGCCAACTCTACCGACTAGTTTCAGAGAAAACTTAATTGTATGCTAGAAGTAATATAAGAAAATGCAAACATTGTTGTTTCAGGTTTCACGATTTAAAGTTTCTATTATTTTAGAAAAGTGATAAGATCAACACAAATTAATCAGCTTTACATAAAATAAAACTAATATTGATAATTTTAGCCAACTCTACCGACTAGTTTCAGAGAAAACTTAATTGTATGCTAGAACTAATATAAGAAAATGCAAACATTGTTGTTTCACGATTCACGATTTAAAGTTTCTATTATTTTAAAAAAGTGATAAGAACGGACCAAGTTAATCAGCTTTACATAACATAAAACTAATATTGATAATTTTAGCCAACTCTACCGACTAGTTTCAGAGAAAACTTAATTGTATGCTAGAACTAATATAAGAAAATGCAAACATTGTTGTTTCACGTTTCACGATTTAAAGTTGTTATTATTTTAGAAAAGTGATAAGAACGGACCAAATTAACCAGCGTTACATAACATAAAACTAATATTGATAATTTTAACCAACTCTACCGACTAGTTTCAGAGAAAACTTAATTGTATGCTAGAACTAATATAAGAAAATGCAAACATTGTTGTTTCACGTTTCACGATTTGAAGTTGCTATTGTTTTAGGAAAGTGATAAGAACGGACCAAATTATCCAGCGTTACATAACACAAAACTAATATTGATAATTTTAGCCAACTCTACCGACTAATTTCAGAGAAAACTTAATTGTATGCTAGAACTAATATAAGAAAATGCAAACATTGTTGTTTCACGTTTCACGATTTGAAGTTGGTATTATTTTAGAAAAGTGATAAGAACGGACCAAGTTAATCAGCTTTACATAACATAAAACTAATATTGATAATTTTAGCCAACTCTACCGACTAGTTTCAGAGAAAACTTAATTGTATGCTAGAACTAATATAAGAAAATGCAAACATTGTTGTTACATTTTTCACGATTTAAAGTTTCTATTATTTTAGAAAAGTGATAAGAACGGACCAAGTTAATCAGCTTTACATAAAATAAAACTAATATTGATAATTTTAGCCAACTCTACCGACTAGTTTCAGAGAAAACTTAATTGTATGCTAGAACTAATATAAGAAAATGCAAACATTGTTGTTTCATTTTTCACGATTTAAAGTTTCTATTATTTTAGAAAAGTGATAAGAACGGACCAAGTTAATCAGCTTTACATAAAATAAAACTAATATTGATAATTTTAGCCAACTCTACCGACTAGTTTCAGAGAAGACTTAATTGTATGTTAGAACTAATATAAGAAAATGCAAACATTGTTGTTTCACGTTTCACGATTTAAAGTTGCTATTGTTTTAAAAAAGTTATAAGAGCGGACCAAATTAACCAGCGTTACATAACATAAAACTAATATTGATAATTTTAGCCAACTCTACCGACTAGTTTCAGAGAAAACTTAATTGTATAATATAAGAAAATGCAAACATTGTTGTTTCACGTTTCACGATTTGAAGTTTCTATTATTTTAGAAAAGTGATAAGAACGGACCAAATTAATCAGCTTTACATAACATAAAACTAATATTGATAATTTTAGCCAACTCTACCGACTAGTTTCAGAGAAAACTTAATTGTATGCTAGAACTAATATAAGAAAATGCAAACATTGTTGTTTCATTTTTCACGATTTAAAGTTTCTATTATTTTAGAAAAGTGATAAGAACGGACCAAGTTAATCAGCTTTACATAAAATAAAACTAATATTGATAATTTTAGCCAACTCTACCGACTAGTTTCAGAGAAAACTTAATTGTATGCTAGAACTAATATAAGAAAATGCAAACATTGTTGTTTCATTTTTCACGATTTAAAGTTTCTATTATTTTAGAAAAGTGATAAGAACGGACCAAGTTAATCAGCTTTACATAAAATAAAACTAATATTGATAATTTTAGCCAACTCTACCGACTAGTTTCAGAGAAGACTTAATTGTATGTTAGAACTAATATAAGAAAATGCAAACATTGTTGTTTCATTTTTCACGATTTAAAGTTTCTATTATTTTAGAAAAGTGATAAGAACGGACCAAGTTAATCAGCTTTACATAAAATAAAACTAATATTGATAATTTTAGCCAACTCTACCGACTAGTTTCAGAGAAAACTTAATTGTATGCTAGAACTAATATAAGAAAATGCAAACATTGTTGTTTCATTTTTCACGATTTAAAGTTTCTATTATTTTAGAAAAGTGATAAGAACTGACCAAGTTAATCAGCTTTACATAAAATAAAACTAATATTGATAATTTTAGCCAACTCTACCGACTAGTTTCAGAGAAGACTTAATTGTATGTTAGAACTAATATAAGAAAATGCAAACATTGTTGTTTCACGTTTCACGATTTAAAGTTGCTATTGTTTTAAAAAAGTTATAAGAGCGGACCAAATTAACCAGCGTTACATAACATAAAACTAATATTGATAATTTTAGCCAACTCTACCGACTAGTTTCAGAGAAAACTTAATTGTATAATATAAGAAAATGCAAACATTGTTGTTTCACGTTTCACGATTTGAAGTTTCTATTATTTTAGAAAAGTGATAAGAACGGACCAAATTAACCAGCGTTACATAACATAAAACTAATATTGATAATTTTAGCCAACTCTACCGACTAGTTTCAGAGAAAACTTAATTGTATGCTAGAAGTAATATAAGAAAATGCACACATTGTTGTTTCAGGTTTCACGATTTAAAGTTTCTATTATTTTAGAAAAGTGATAAGATCAACACAAATTAATCAGCTTTACATAAAATAAAACTAATATTGATAATTTTAGCCAACTCTACCGACTAGTTTCAGAGAAAACTTAATTGTATGCTAGAACTAATATAAGAAAATGCAAACATTGTTGTTTCATTTTTCACGATTTAAAGTTTCTATTATTTTAGAAAAGTGATAAGAACTGACCAAGTTAATCAGCTTTACATAAAATAAAACTAATATTGATAATTTTAGCCAACTCTACCGACTAGTTTCAGAGAAGACTTAATTGTATGTTAGAACTAATATAAGAAAATGCAAACATTGTTGTTTCACGTTTCACGATTTAAAGTTGCTATTGTTTTAAAAAAGTTATAAGAGCGGACCAAATTAACCAGCGTTACATAACATAAAACTAATATTGATAATTTTAGCCAACTCTACCGACTAGTTTCAGAGAAAACTTAATTGTATAATATAAGAAAATGCAAACATTGTTGTTTCACGTTTCACGATTTGAAGTTTCTATTATTTTAGAAAAGTGATAAGATCAACACAAATTAATCAGCTTTACATAAAATAAAACTAATATTGATAATTTTAGCCAACTCTACCGACTAGTTTCAGAGAAAACTTAATTGTATGCTAGAACTAATATAAGAAAATGCAAACATTGTTGTTTCACGTTTCACGATTTAAAGTTGTTATTATTTTAGAAAAGTGATAAGAACGGACCAAATTAACCAGCGTTACATAACATAAAACTAATATTGATAATTTTAGCCAACTCTACCGACTAGTTTCAGAGAAAACTTAATTGTATGCTAGAACTAATATAAGAAAATGCAAACTTTGTTGTTTCACGTTTCACGATTTAAAGTTGTTATTATTTTAGAAAAGTGATAAGAACGGACCAAATTAACCAGCGTTACATAACATAAAACTAATATTGATAATTTTAGCCAACTCTACCGACTATTTTCAGAGAAAACTTAATTGTATGCTAGAACTAATATAAGAAAATGCAAACATTGTTGTTTCACGTTTCACGATTTAAAGTTTCTATTATTTTAGAAAAGTGATAAGAACGGACCAAGTTAATCAGCTTTACATAAAATAAAACTAATATTGATAATTTTAGCCAACTCTACCGACTAGTTTCAGAGAAAACTTCATTGAATGCTAGAACTAATATAAGAAAATGCAAACATTGTTGTTTCACGTTTCACGATTTAAAGTTACTATTGTTTTAGAAAAGTGATAAGAACGGACCAAATTAACCAGCGTTACATACCATAAAACTAATATTGATAATTTTAGCCAACTCTACCGACTAGTTTCAGAGAAAACTTAATTGTATGCTAGAACTAATATAATAAAATGCAAACATTGTTGTTTCTCGTTTTACGAATTGAAGTTTCTATTATTTTAGAAAAGTGATAAGAACGGACTAAATTAACCAGCGTTACATAACATAAAACTAATATTGATAATTTTAGCCAACTCTACCGACTAGTTTCAGAGAAAACTTAATTGTATGCTAGAACTAATATAAGAAAATGCAAACATTGTTTTCACGTTTCACGATTTAAAGTTTCTATTATTTTAGAAAAGTGATAAGTTCAACACAAATTAATCAGCTTTACATAAAATAAAACTAATATTGATAATTTTAGCCAACTCTACCGACTAGTTTCAGAGAAAACTTAATTGTATGCTAGAACTAATATAAGAAAATGCAAACATTGTTGTTTCATTTTTCACGATTTAAAGTTTCTATTATTTTAGAAAAGTGATAAGAACGGACCAAATTAACCAGCGTTACATAACATAAAACTAATATTGATAATTTTAGCCAACTCTATCGACTAGTTTCAGAGAAAACTTAATTGTATGCTAGAAGTAATATAAGAAAATGCACACATTGTTGTTTCAGGTTTCACGATTTAAAGTTTCTATTATTTTAGAAAAGTGATAAGATCAACACAAATTAATCAGCTTTACATAAAATAAAACTAATATTGATAATTTTAGCCAACTCTACCGACTAGTTTCAGAAAAAACTTAATTGTATGCTAGAACTAATATAAGAAAATGCAAACATTGTTGTTTCACGTTTCACGATTTAAAGTTGTTATTATTTTAGAAAAGTGATAAGAACGGACCAAATTAGCCAGCTTTACATAACATAAAACTAATATTGATAATTTTAGCCAACTCTACCGACTAGTTTCAGAGAAAACTTAATTATATGCTAGAACTAATATAAGAAAATGCAAACATTGTTGTTTCACGTTTCACGATTTAAAGTTGCTATTGTTTTAGAAAAGTGATAAGAACGGACCAAATTAACCAGCGTTACATAACATAAAACTAATATTGATAATTTTAGCCAACTCTACCGACTATTTTCAGAGAAAACTTAATTGTATGCTAGAAGTAATATAAGAAAATGCAAACATTGTTGTTTCACGTTTCACGATTTAAAGTTTCTATTATTTTAGAAAAGTGATATGAACGGACCAAGTTAATCAGCTTTACATAAAATAAAACTAATATTGATAATTTTAGCCAACTCTACCGACTAGTTTCAGAGAAAACTTAATTGTATGCTAGAACTAATATAAGAAAATGCAAACATTGTTGTTTCACGTTTCACGATTTAAAGTTACTATTGTTTTAGAAAAGTGATAAGAACGGACCAAATTAATCAGCGTTACATAACATAAAACTAATATTGATAATTTTAGCCAACTCTACCGACTAGTTTCAGAGAAAACTTAATTGTATGCTAGAACTAATATAATAAAATGCAAACATTGTTGTTTCTCGTTTTACGATTTGAAGTTTCTATTATTTTAGAAAAGTGATAAGAACGGACTAAATTAACCAGCGTTACATAACATAAAACTAATATTGATAATTTTAGCCAACTCTACCGACTAGTTTCAGAGAAAACTTAATTGTATGCTAGAACTAATATAAGAAAATGCAAACATTGTTTTCACGTTTCACGATTTAAAGTTTCTATTATTTTAGAAAAGTGATAAGAATGGACGAAATTATCCAGCGTTACATAACATAAAACTAATATTGATAATTTAAGCCCACTCTACCGACTAGTTTCAGAGAAAACTTAATTGTATGCTAGAACTAATATAAGAAAATGCAAACATTGTTGTTTCACGTTTCACGATTTAAAGTTGTTATTATTTTAGAAAAGTGATAAGAACGGACCAAATTAACCAGCGTTACATAACATAAAACTAATATTGATAATTTTAGCCAACTCTACCGACTAGTTTCAGAGAAAACTTAATTGTATGCTAGAACTAATATAAGAAAATGCAAACTTTGTTGTTTCACGTTTCACGACTTAAAGTTGTTATTATTTTAGAAAAGTGATAAGAACGGACCAAATTAACCAGCGTTACATAACATAAAACTAATATTGATAATTTTAGCCAACTCTACCGACTATTTTCAGAGAAAACTTAATTGTATGCTAGAACTAATATAAGAAAATGCAAACATTGTTGTTTCACGTTTCACGATTTAAAGTTGTTATTATTTTAGAAAAGTGATAAGAACGGACCAAATTAACCAGCGTTACATAACATAAAACTAATATTGATAATTTTAGCCAACTCTACCGACTAGTATCAGAGAAAACTTAATTGTATGCTAGAACTAATATAAGAAAATGCAAACTTTGTTGTTTCACGTTTCACGACTTAAAGTTGTTATTATTTTAGAAAAGTGATAAGAACGGACCAAATTAACCAGCGTTACATAACATAAAACTAATATTGATAATTTTAGCCAACTCTACCGACTATTTTCAGAGAAAACTTAATTGTATGCTAGAACTAATATAAGAAAATGCAAACATTGTTGTTTCACGTTTCACGATTTAAAGTTTCTATTATTTTAGAAAAGTGATAAGAACGGACCAAGTTAATCAGCTTTACATAAAATAAAACTAATATTGATAATTTTAGCCAACTCTACCGACTAGTTTCAGAGAAAACTTCATTGAATGCTAGAACTAATATAAGAAAATGCAAACATTGTTGTTTCACGTTTCACGATTTAAAGTTACTATTGTTTTAGAAAAGTGATAAGAACGGACCAAGTTAATCAGCTTTACATAACATAAAACTAATATTGATAATTTTAGCCAACTCTACCGACTATTTTCAGAGAAAACTTAATTGTATGCTAGAACTAATATAATAAAATGCAAACATTGTTGTTTCTCGTTTTACGAATTGAAGTTTCTATTATTTTAGAAAAGTGATAAGAACGGACTAAATTAACCAGCGTTACATAACATAAAACTAATATTGATAATTTTAGCCAACTCTACCGACTAGTTTCAGAGAACACTTAATTGTATGCTAGAACTAATATAAGAAAATGCAAACATTGTTTTCACGTTTCACGATTTAAAGTTTCTATTATTTTAGAAAAGTGATAAGTTCAACACAAATTAATCAACTTTACATAACATAAAACTAATATTGATAATTTTAGCGAACTCTACCGACTAGTTTCAGAGAAAACTTAATTGTATGCTAGAACTAATATAAGAAAATGCAAACATTGTTGTTTCACTTTTCACGATTTAAAGTTTCTATTATTTTAGAAAAGTGATAAGAACGGACCAAATTAACCAGCGTTACATAACATAAAACTAATATTGATAATTTAAGCCAACTCTACCGACTAGTTTCAGAGAAAACTTAATTGTATGCTAGAAGTAATATAAAAAAATGCAAACATTGTTGTTTCAGGTTTCACGATTTAAAGTTTCTATTATTTTAGAAAAGTGATAAGATCAACACAAATTAATCAGCTTTACATAAAATAAAACTAATATTGATAATTTTAGCCAACTCTACCGACTAGTTTCAGAGAAAACTTAATTGTATGCTAGAACTAATATAAGAAAATGCAAACATTGTTGTTTCACGATTCACGATTTAAAGTTTCTATTATTTTAAAAAAGTGATAAGAACGGACCAAGTTAATCAGCTTTACATAACATAAAACTAATATTGATAATTTTAGCCAACTCTACCGACTAGTTTCAGAGAAAACTTAATTGTATGCTAGAACTAATATAAGAAAATGCAAACATTGTTGTTTCACGTTTCACGATTTAAAGTTGTTATTATTTTAGAAAAGTGATAAGAACGGACCAAATTAACCAGCGTTACATAACATAAAACTAATATTGATAATTTTAGCCAACTCTACCGACTAGTTTCAGAGAAAACTTAATTGTATGCTAGAAGTAATATAAGAAAATGCAAACATTGTTGTTTCAGGTTTCACGATTTAAAGTTGTTATTATTTTAGAAAAGTGATAAGAACGGACCAAATTAACCAGCGTTACATAACATAAAACTAATATTGATAATTTAAGCCAACTCTACCGACTAGTTTCAGAGAAAACTTAATTGTATGCTAGAAGTAATATAAGAAAATGCAAACATTGTTGTTTCAGGTTTCACGATTTAAAGCTTCTATTATTTTAGAAAAGTGATAAGATCAACACAAATTAATCAGCTTTACATAAAATAAAACTAATATTGATAATTTTAGCCAACTCTACCGACTAGTTTCAGAGAAAACTTAATTGTATGCTAGAACTAATATAAGAAAATGCAAACATTGTTGTTTCACGATTCACGATTTAAAGTTTCTATTATTTTAAAAAAGTGATAAGAACGGACCAAGTTAATCAGCTTTACATAACATAAAACTAATATTGATAATTTAAGCCAACTCTACCGACTAGTTTCAGAGAAAACTTAATTGTATGCTAGAACTAATATAAGAAAATGCAAACATTGTTGTTTCTCGTTTTACGATTTAAAGTTGCTATTATTTAAAAAAGTTATAAGAACGGACCAAATTAACCAGCGTTACATAACATAAAACTAATATTGATAATTTTAGCCAACTCTACCGACTAGTTTCAGAGAAAACTTAATTGTATAATATAAGAAAATGCAAACATTGTTGTTTCACGTTTCACGATTTGAAGTTTCTATTATTTTAGAAAAGTGATAAGAACGGACCAAATTAACCAGCGTTACATAACATAAAACTAATATTGATAATTTTAGCCAACTCTACCGACTAGTTTCAGAGAAAACTTAATTGTATGCTAGAAGTAATATAAGAAAATGCAAACATTGTTGTTTCAGGTTTCACGATTTAAAGTTTCTATTATTTTAGA
The DNA here is from genome assembly GCA_958336335.1 of Dilophus febrilis. NCBI lineage: Eukaryota > Metazoa > Arthropoda > Insecta > Diptera > Bibionidae > Dilophus > Dilophus febrilis. The sequence continues at coordinate 9,260,682 of OY284473.1, forward strand.
AAAGTGATAAGATCAACACAAATTAATCAGCTTTACATAAAATAAAACTAATATTGATAATTTTAGCCAACTCTACCGACTAGTTTCAGAGAAAACTTAATTGTATGCTAGAACTAATATAAGAAAATGCAAACATTGTTGTTTCACGATTCACGATTTAAAGTTTCTATTATTTTAAAAAAGTGATAAGAACGGACCAAGTTAATCAGCTTTACATAACATAAAACTAATATTGATAATTTTAGCCAACTCTACCGACTAGTTTCAGAGAAAACTTAATTGTATGCTAGAACTAATATAAGAAAATGCAAACATTGTTGTTTCACGTTTCACGATTTAAAGTTGTTATTATTTTAGAAAAGTGATAAGAACGGACCAAATTAACCAGCGTTACATAACATAAAACTAATATTGATAATTTTAACCAACTCTACCGACTAGTTTCAGAGAAAACTTAATTGTATGCTAGAACTAATATAAGAAAATGCAAACATTGTTGTTTCACGTTTCACGATTTGAAGTTGCTATTGTTTTAGGAAAGTGATAAGAACGGACCAAATTATCCAGCGTTACATAACACAAAACTAATATTGATAATTTTAGCCAACTCTACCGACTAATTTCAGAGAAAACTTAATTGTATGCTAGAACTAATATAAGAAAATGCAAACATTGTTGTTTCACGTTTCACGATTTGAAGTTGGTATTATTTTAGAAAAGTGATAAGAACGGACCAAGTTAATCAGCTTTACATAACATAAAACTAATATTGATAATTTTAGCCAACTCTACCGACTAGTTTCAGAGAAAACTTAATTGTATGCTAGAACTAATATAAGAAAATGCAAACATTGTTGTTTCATTTTTCACGATTTAAAGTTTCTATTATTTTAGAAAAGTGATAAGAACGGACCAAGTTAATCAGCTTTACATAAAATAAAACTAATATTGATAATTTTAGCCAACTCTACCGACTAGTTTCAGAGAAAACTTAATTGTATGCTAGAACTAATATAAGAAAATGCAAACATTGTTGTTTCATTTTTCACGATTTAAAGTTTCTATTATTTTAGAAAAGTGATAAGAACGGACCAAGTTAATCAGCTTTACATAAAATAAAACTAATATTGATAATTTTAGCCAACTCTACCGACTAGTTTCAGAGAAGACTTAATTGTATGTTAGAACTAATATAAGAAAATGCAAACATTGTTGTTTCACGTTTCACGATTTAAAGTTGCTATTGTTTTAAAAAAGTTATAAGAGCGGACCAAATTAACCAGCGTTACATAACATAAAACTAATATTGATAATTTTAGCCAACTCTACCGACTAGTTTCAGAGAAAACTTAATTGTATAATATAAGAAAATGCAAACATTGTTGTTTCACGTTTCACGATTTGAAGTTTCTATTATTTTAGAAAAGTGATAAGAACGGACCAAATTAATCAGCTTTACATAACATAAAACTAATATTGATAATTTTAGCCAACTCTACCGACTAGTTTCAGAGAAAACTTAATTGTATGCTAGAACTAATATAAGAAAATGCAAACATTGTTGTTTCATTTTTCACGATTTAAAGTTTCTATTATTTTAGAAAAGTGATAAGAACGGACCAAGTTAATCAGCTTTACATAAAATAAAACTAATATTGATAATTTTAGCCAACTCTACCGACTAGTTTCAGAGAAAACTTAATTGTATGCTAGAACTAATATAAGAAAATGCAAACATTGTTGTTTCATTTTTCACGATTTAAAGTTTCTATTATTTTAGAAAAGTGATAAGAACGGACCAAGTTAATCAGCTTTACATAAAATAAAACTAATATTGATAATTTTAGCCAACTCTACCGACTAGTTTCAGAGAAGACTTAATTGTATGTTAGAACTAATATAAGAAAATGCAAACATTGTTGTTTCACGTTTCACGATTTAAAGTTGCTATTGTTTTAAAAAAGTTATAAGAGCGGACCAAATTAACCAGCGTTACATAACATAAAACTAATATTGATAATTTTAGCCAACTCTACCGACTAGTTTCAGAGAAAACTTAATTGTATAATATAAGAAAATGCAAACATTGTTGTTTCACGTTTCACGATTTGAAGTTTCTATTATTTTAGAAAAGTGATAAGAACGGACCAAATTAACCAGCGTTACATAACATAAAACTAATATTGATAATTTTAGCCAACTCTACCGACTAGTTTCAGAGAAAACTTAATTGTATGCTAGAAGTAATATAAGAAAATGCACACATTGTTGTTTCAGGTTTCACGATTTAAAGTTTCTATTATTTTAGAAAAGTGATAAGATCAACACAAATTAATCAGCTTTACATAAAATAAAACTAATATTGATAATTTTAGCCAACTCTACCGACTAGTTTCAGAGAAAACTTAATTGTATGCTAGAACTAATATAAGAAAATGCAAACATTGTTGTTTCATTTTTCACGATTTAAAGTTTCTATTATTTTAGAAAAGTGATAAGAACTGACCAAGTTAATCAGCTTTACATAAAATAAAACTAATATTGATAATTTTAGCCAACTCTACCGACTAGTTTCAGAGAAGACTTAATTGTATGTTAGAACTAATATAAGAAAATGCAAACATTGTTGTTTCACGTTTCACGATTTAAAGTTGCTATTGTTTTAAAAAAGTTATAAGAGCGGACCAAATTAACCAGCGTTACATAACATAAAACTAATATTGATAATTTTAGCCAACTCTACCGACTAGTTTCAGAGAAAACTTAATTGTATAATATAAGAAAATGCAAACATTGTTGTTTCACGTTTCACGATTTGAAGTTTCTATTATTTTAGAAAAGTGATAAGAACGGACCAAATTAACCAGCGTTACATAACATAAAACTAATATTGATAATTTTAGCCAACTCTACCGACTAGTTTCAGAGAAAACTTAATTGTATGCTAGAAGTAATATAAGAAAATGCACACATTGTTGTTTCAGGTTTCACGATTTAAAGTTTCTATTATTTTAGAAAAGTGATAAGATCAACACAAATTAATCAGCTTTACATAAAATAAAACTAATATTGATAATTTTAGCCAACTCTACCGACTAGTTTCAGAGAAAACTTAATTGTATGCTAGAACTAATATAAGAAAATGCAAACATTGTTGTTTTACGTTTCACGATTTGAAGTTGGTATTATTTTAGAAAAGTGATAAGAACGGACGAAGTTAATCAACTTTACATAACATAAAACTAATATTGATAATTTTAGCCAACTCTACCGACTAGTTTCAGAGAAAACTTAATTGTATGCTAGAACTAATATAATAAAATGCAAACATTGTTGTTTCTCGTTTTACGATTTGAAGTTTCTATTATTTTAGAAAAGTGATAAGAACGGACTAAATTAACCAGCGTTACATAACATAAAACTAATATTGATAATTTTAGCCCACTCTACCGACTAGTTTCAGAGAAAACTTAATTGTACGCTAGAAGTAATATAAGAAAATGCAAACATTGTTGTTTCAGGTTTCACGATTTAAAGTTTCTATTATTTTAGAAAAGTGATAAGATCAACACAAATTAATCAGCTTTACATAAAATAAAACTAATATTGATAATTTTAGCCAACTCTACCGACTAGTTTCAGAGAAAACTTAATTGTATGCTAGAACTAATATAAGAAAATGCAAACATTGTTGTTTCACGTTTCACGATTTAAAGTTGTTATTATTTTAGAAAAGTGATAAGAACGGACCAAATTAACCAGCGTTACATAACATAAAACTAATATTGATAATTTTAGCCAACTCTACCGACTAGTTTCAGAGAAAACTTAATTGTATGCTAGAACTAATATAAGAAAATGCAAACTTTGTTGTTTCACGTTTCACGATTTAAAGTTGTTATTATTTTAGAAAAGTGATAAGAACGGACCAAATTAACCAGCGTTACATAACATAAAACTAATATTGATAATTTTAGCCAACTCTACCGACTATTTTCAGAGAAAACTTAATTGTATGCTAGAACTAATATAAGAAAATGCAAACATTGTTGTTTCACGTTTCACGATTTAAAGTTTCTATTATTTTAGAAAAGTGATAAGAACGGACCAAGTTAATCAGCTTTACATAAAATAAAACTAATATTGATAATTTTAGCCAACTCTACCGACTAGTTTCAGAGAAAACTTCATTGAATGCTAGAACTAATATAAGAAAATGCAAACATTGTTGTTTCACGTTTCACGATTTAAAGTTACTATTGTTTTAGAAAAGTGATAAGAACGGACCAAATTAACCAGCGTTACATACCATAAAACTAATATTGATAATTTTAGCCAACTCTACCGACTAGTTTCAGAGAAAACTTAATTGTATGCTAGAACTAATATAATAAAATGCAAACATTGTTGTTTCTCGTTTTACGAATTGAAGTTTCTATTATTTTAGAAAAGTGATAAGAACGGACTAAATTAACCAGCGTTACATAACATAAAACTAATATTGATAATTTTAGCCAACTCTACCGACTAGTTTCAGAGAAAACTTAATTGTATGCTAGAACTAATATAAGAAAATGCAAACATTGTTTTCACGTTTCACGATTTAAAGTTTCTATTATTTTAGAAAAGTGATAAGTTCAACACAAATTAATCAGCTTTACATAAAATAAAACTAATATTGATAATTTTAGCCAACTCTACCGACTAGTTTCAGAGAAAACTTAATTGTATGCTAGAACTAATATAAGAAAATGCAAACATTGTTGTTTCATTTTTCACGATTTAAAGTTTCTATTATTTTAGAAAAGTGATAAGAACGGACCAAATTAACCAGCGTTACATAACATAAAACTAATATTGATAATTTTAGCCAACTCTATCGACTAGTTTCAGAGAAAACTTAATTGTATGCTAGAAGTAATATAAGAAAATGCACACATTGTTGTTTCAGGTTTCACGATTTAAAGTTTCTATTATTTTAGAAAAGTGATAAGATCAACACAAATTAATCAGCTTTACATAAAATAAAACTAATATTGATAATTTTAGCCAACTCTACCGACTAGTTTCAGAAAAAACTTAATTGTATGCTAGAACTAATATAAGAAAATGCAAACATTGTTGTTTCACGTTTCACGATTTAAAGTTGTTATTATTTTAGAAAAGTGATAAGAACGGACCAAATTAGCCAGCTTTACATAACATAAAACTAATATTGATAATTTTAGCCAACTCTACCGACTAGTTTCAGAGAAAACTTAATTATATGCTAGAACTAATATAAGAAAATGCAAACATTGTTGTTTCACGTTTCACGATTTAAAGTTGCTATTGTTTTAGAAAAGTGATAAGAACGGACCAAATTAACCAGCGTTACATAACATAAAACTAATATTGATAATTTTAGCCAACTCTACCGACTATTTTCAGAGAAAACTTAATTGTATGCTAGAAGTAATATAAGAAAATGCAAACATTGTTGTTTCACGTTTCACGATTTAAAGTTTCTATTATTTTAGAAAAGTGATATGAACGGACCAAGTTAATCAGCTTTACATAAAATAAAACTAATATTGATAATTTTAGCCAACTCTACCGACTAGTTTCAGAGAAAACTTAATTGTATGCTAGAACTAATATAAGAAAATGCAAACATTGTTGTTTCACGTTTCACGATTTAAAGTTACTATTGTTTTAGAAAAGTGATAAGAACGGACCAAATTAATCAGCGTTACATAACATAAAACTAATATTGATAATTTTAGCCAACTCTACCGACTAGTTTCAGAGAAAACTTAATTGTATGCTAGAACTAATATAATAAAATGCAAACATTGTTGTTTCTCGTTTTACGATTTGAAGTTTCTATTATTTTAGAAAAGTGATAAGAACGGACTAAATTAACCAGCGTTACATAACATAAAACTAATATTGATAATTTTAGCCAACTCTACCGACTAGTTTCAGAGAAAACTTAATTGTATGCTAGAACTAATATAAGAAAATGCAAACATTGTTTTCACGTTTCACGATTTAAAGTTTCTATTATTTTAGAAAAGTGATAAGAATGGACGAAATTATCCAGCGTTACATAACATAAAACTAATATTGATAATTTAAGCCCACTCTACCGACTAGTTTCAGAGAAAACTTAATTGTATGCTAGAACTAATATAAGAAAATGCAAACATTGTTGTTTCACGTTTCACGATTTAAAGTTGTTATTATTTTAGAAAAGTGATAAGAACGGACCAAATTAACCAGCGTTACATAACATAAAACTAATATTGATAATTTTAGCCAACTCTACCGACTAGTTTCAGAGAAAACTTAATTGTATGCTAGAACTAATATAAGAAAATGCAAACTTTGTTGTTTCACGTTTCACGACTTAAAGTTGTTATTATTTTAGAAAAGTGATAAGAACGGACCAAATTAACCAGCGTTACATAACATAAAACTAATATTGATAATTTTAGCCAACTCTACCGACTATTTTCAGAGAAAACTTAATTGTATGCTAGAACTAATATAAGAAAATGCAAACATTGTTGTTTCACGTTTCACGATTTAAAGTTGTTATTATTTTAGAAAAGTGATAAGAACGGACCAAATTAACCAGCGTTACATAACATAAAACTAATATTGATAATTTTAGCCAACTCTACCGACTAGTATCAGAGAAAACTTAATTGTATGCTAGAACTAATATAAGAAAATGCAAACTTTGTTGTTTCACGTTTCACGACTTAAAGTTGTTATTATTTTAGAAAAGTGATAAGAACGGACCAAATTAACCAGCGTTACATAACATAAAACTAATATTGATAATTTTAGCCAACTCTACCGACTATTTTCAGAGAAAACTTAATTGTATGCTAGAACTAATATAAGAAAATGCAAACATTGTTGTTTCACGTTTCACGATTTAAAGCTTCTATTATTTTAGAAAAGTGATAAGAACGGACCAAGTTAATCAGCTTTACATAAAATAAAACTAATATTGATAATTTTAGCCAACTCTACCGACTAGTTTCAGAGAAAACTTCATTGAATGCTAGAACTAATATAAGAAAATGCAAACATTGTTGTTTCACGTTTCACGATTTAAAGTTACTATTGTTTTAGAAAAGTGATAAGAACGGACCAAGTTAATCAGCTTTACATAACATAAAACTAATATTGATAATTTTAGCCAACTCTACCGACTATTTTCAGAGAAAACTTAATTGTATGCTAGAACTAATATAATAAAATGCAAACATTGTTGTTTCTCGTTTTACGAATTGAAGTTTCTATTATTTTAGAAAAGTGATAAGAACGGACTAAATTAACCAGCGTTACATAACATAAAACTAATATTGATAATTTTAGCCAACTCTACCGACTAGTTTCAGAGAACACTTAATTGTATGCTAGAACTAATATAAGAAAATGCAAACATTGTTTTCACGTTTCACGATTTAAAGTTTCTATTATTTTAGAAAAGTGATAAGTTCAACACAAATTAATCAACTTTACATAACATAAAACTAATATTGATAATTTTAGCGAACTCTACCGACTAGTTTCAGAGAAAACTTAATTGTATGCTAGAACTAATATAAGAAAATGCAAACATTGTTGTTTCACTTTTCACGATTTAAAGTTTCTATTATTTTAGAAAAGTGATAAGAACGGACCAAATTAACCAGCGTTACATAACATAAAACTAATATTGATAATTTAAGCCAACTCTACCGACTAGTTTCAGAGAAAACTTAATTGTATGCTAGAAGTAATATAAAAAAATGCAAACATTGTTGTTTCAGGTTTCACGATTTAAAGTTTCTATTATTTTAGAAAAGTGATAAGATCAACACAAATTAATCAGCTTTACATAAAATAAAACTAATATTGATAATTTTAGCCAACTCTACCGACTAGTTTCAGAGAAAACTTAATTGTATGCTAGAACTAATATAAGAAAATGCAAACATTGTTGTTTCACGATTCACGATTTAAAGTTTCTATTATTTTAAAAAAGTGATAAGAACGGACCAAGTTAATCAGCTTTACATAACATAAAACTAATATTGATAATTTTAGCCAACTCTACCGACTAGTTTCAGAGAAAACTTAATTGTATGCTAGAACTAATATAAGAAAATGCAAACATTGTTGTTTCACGTTTCACGATTTAAAGTTGTTATTATTTTAGAAAAGTGATAAGAACGGACCAAATTAACCAGCGTTACATAACATAAAACTAATATTGATAATTTTAGCCAACTCTACCGACTAGTTTCAGAGAAAACTTAATTGTATGCTAGAAGTAATATAAGAAAATGCAAACATTGTTGTTTCAGGTTTCACGATTTAAAGTTGTTATTATTTTAGAAAAGTGATAAGAACGGACCAAATTAACCAGCGTTACATAACATAAAACTAATATTGATAATTTAAGCCAACTCTACCGACTAGTTTCAGAGAAAACTTAATTGTATGCTAGAAGTAATATAAGAAAATGCAAACATTGTTGTTTCAGGTTTCACGATTTAAAGCTTCTATTATTTTAGAAAAGTGATAAGATCAACACAAATTAATCAGCTTTACATAAAATAAAACTAATATTGATAATTTTAGCCAACTCTACCGACTAGTTTCAGAGAAAACTTAATTGTATGCTAGAACTAATATAAGAAAATGCAAACATTGTTGTTTCACGATTCACGATTTAAAGTTTCTATTATTTTAAAAAAGTGATAAGAACGGACCAAGTTAATCAGCTTTACATAACATAAAACTAATATTGATAATTTAAGCCAACTCTACCGACTAGTTTCAGAGAAAACTTAATTGTATGCTAGAACTAATATAAGAAAATGCAAACATTGTTGTTTCTCGTTTTACGATTTAAAGTTGCTATTATTTAAAAAAGTTATAAGAACGGACCAAATTAACCAGCGTTACATAACATAAAACTAATATTGATAATTTTAGCCAACTCTACCGACTAGTTTCAGAGAAAACTTAATTGTATAATATAAGAAAATGCAAACATTGTTGTTTCACGTTTCACGATTTGAAGTTTCTATTATTTTAGAAAAGTGATAAGAACGGACCAAATTAACCAGCGTTACATAACATAAAACTAATATTGATAATTTTAGCCAACTCTACCGACTAGTTTCAGAGAAAACTTAATTGTATGCTAGAAGTAATATAAGAAAATGCAAACATTGTTGTTTCAGGTTTCACGATTTAAAGTTTCTATTATTTTAGAAAAGTGATAAGATCAACACAAATTAATCAGCTTTACATAAAATAAAACTAATATTGATAATTTTAGCCAACTCTACCGACTAGTTTCAGAGAAAACTTAATTGTATGCTAGAACTAATATAAGAAAATGCAAACATTGTTGTTTCACGATTCACGATTTAAAGTTTCTATTATTTTAAAAAAGTGATAAGAACGGACCAAGTTAATCAGCTTTACATAACATAAAACTAATATTGATAATTTTAGCCAACTCTACCGACTAGTTTCAGAGAAAACTTAATTGTATGCTAGAACTAATATAAGAAAATGCAAACATTGTTGTTTCACGTTTCACGATTTAAAGTTGTTATTATTTTAGAAAAGTGATAAGAACGGACCAAATTAACCAGCGTTACATAACATAAAACTAATATTGATAATTTTAACCAACTCTACCGACTAGTTTCAGAGAAAACTTAATTGTATGCTAGAACTAATATAAGAAAATGCAAACATTGTTGTTTCACGTTTCACGATTTGAAGTTGCTATTGTTTTAGGAAAGTGATAAGAACGGACCAAATTATCCAGCGTTACATAACACAAAACTAATATTGATAATTTTAGCCAACTCTACCGACTAATTTCAGAGAAAACTTAATTGTATGCTAGAACTAATATAAGAAAATGCAAACATTGTTGTTTCACGTTTCACGATTTGAAGTTGGTATTATTTTAGAAAAGTGATAAGAACGGACCAAGTTAATCAGCTTTACATAACATAAAACTAATATTGATAATTTTAGCCAACTCTACCGACTAGTTTCAGAGAAAACTTAATTGTATGCTAGAACTAATATAAGAAAATGCAAACATTGTTGTTTCATTTTTCACGATTTAAAGTTTCTATTATTTTAGAAAAGTGATAAGAACGGACCAAGTTAATCAGCTTTACATAAAATAAAACTAATATTGATAATTTTAGCCAACTCTACCGACTAGTTTCAGAGAAAACTTAATTGTATGCTAGAACTAATATAAGAAAATGCAAACATTGTTGTTTCATTTTTCACGATTTAAAGTTTCTATTATTTTAGAAAAGTAATAAGAACGGACCAAGTTAATCAGCTTTACATAAAATAAAACTAATATTGATAATTTTAGCCAACTCTACCGACTAGTTTCAGAGAAGACTTAATTGTATGTTAGAACTAATATAAGAAAATGCAAACATTGTTGTTTCACGTTTCACGATTTAAAGTTGCTATTGTTTTAAAAAAGTTATAAGAGCGGACCAAATTAACCAGCGTTACATAACATAAAACTAATATTGATAATTTTAGCCAACTCTACCGACTAGTTTCAGAGAAAACTTAATTGTATAATATAAGAAAATGCAAACATTGTTGTTTCACGTTTCACGATTTGAAGTTTCTATTATTTTAGAAAAGTGATAAGAACGGACCAAATTAATCAGCTTTACATAACATAAAACTAATATTGATAATTTTAGCCAACTCTACCGACTAGTTTCAGAGAAAACTTAATTGTATGCTAGAACTAATATAAGAAAATGCAAACATTGTTGTTTCATTTTTCACGATTTAAAGTTTCTATTATTTTAGAAAAGTGATAAGAACGGACCAAGTTAATCAGCTTTACATAAAATAAAACTAATATTGATAATTTTAGCCAACTCTACCGACTAGTTTCAGAGAAAACTTAATTGTATGATAGAACTAATATAAGAAAATGCAAACATTGTTGTTTCATTTTTCACGATTTAAAGTTTCTATTATTTTAGAAAAGTGATAAGAACGGACCAAGTTAATCAGCTTTACATAAAATAAAACTAATATTGATAATTTTAGCCAACTCTACCGACTAGTTTCAGAGAAGACTTAATTGTATGTTAGAACTAATATAAGAAAATGCAAACATTGTTGTTTCATTTTTCACGATTTAAAGTTTCTATTATTTTAGAAAAGTGATAAGAACGGACCAAGTTAATCAGCTTTACATAAAATAAAACTAATATTGATAATTTTAGCCAACTCTACCGACTAGTTTCAGAGAAAACTTAATTGTATGCTAGAACTAATATAAGAAAATGCAAACATTGTTGTTTCATTTTTCACGATTTAAAGTTTCTATTATTTTAGAAAAGTGATAAGAACTGACCAAGTTAATCAGCTTTACATAAAATAAAACTAATATTGATAATTTTAGCCAACTCTACCGACTAGTTTCAGAGAAGACTTAATTGTATGTTAGAACTAATATAAGAAAATGCAAACATTGTTGTTTCACGTTTCACGATTTAAAGTTGCTATTGTTTTAAAAAAGTTATAAGAGCGGACCAAATTAACCAGCGTTACATAACATAAAACTAATATTGATAATTTTAGCCAACTCTACCGACTAGTTTCAGAGAAAACTTAATTGTATAATATAAGAAAATGCAAACATTGTTGTTTCACGTTTCACGATTTGAAGTTTCTATTATTTTAGAAAAGTGATAAGAACGGACCAAATTAACCAGCGTTACATAACATAAAACTAATATTGATAATTTTAGCCAACTCTACCGACTAGTTTCAGAGAAAACTTAATTGTATGCTAGAAGTAATATAAGAAAATGCACACATTGTTGTTTCAGGTTTCACGATTTAAAGTTTCTATTATTTTAGAAAAGTGATAAGATCAACACAAATTAATCAGCTTTACATAAAATAAAACTAATATTGATAATTTTAGCCAACTCTACCGACTAGTTTCAGAAAAAACTGAATTGTATGCTAGAACTAATATAAGAAAATGCAAACATTGTTGTTTCACGTTTCACGATTTAAAGTTGTTATTATTTTAGAAAAGTGATAAGAACGGACCAAATTAACCAGCGTTACATAACATAAAACTAATATTGATAATTTTAGCCAACTCTACCGACTAGTTTCAGAGAAAACTTAATTGTATGCTAGAACTAATATAAGAAAATGCAAACATTGTTGTGTCACGTTTCACGATTTAAAGTTGCTATTGTTTTAGAAAAGTGATAAGAACGGACCAAATTAACCAGCGTTACATAACATAAAACTAATATTGATAATTTTAGCCAACTCTACCGACTATTTTCAGAGAAAACTTAATTGTATGCTAGAAGTAATATAAGAAAATGCAAACATTGTTGTTTCACGTTTCACGATTTAAAGTTTCTATTATTTTAGAAAAGTGATAAGAACGGACCAAGTTAATCAGCTTTACATAAAATAAAGCGAATATTGATAATTTTAGCCAACTCTACCGACTAGTTTCAGAGAAAACTTCATTGAATGCTAGAACTAATATAAGAAAATGCAAACATTGTTGTTTCACGTTTCACGATTTAAAGTTACTATTGTTTTAGAAAAGTGATAAGAACGGACCAAATTAACCAGCGTTACATAACATAAAACTAATATTGATAATTTTAGCCAACTCTACCGACTAGTTTCAGAGAAAACTCAATTGTATGCTAGAACTAATATAAGAAAATGCAAACATTGTTGTTTCACGTTTCACGATTTAAAGTTGTTATTATTTTAGAAAAGTGATAAGAACGGACCAAATTAACCAGCGTTACATAACATAAAACTAATATTGATAATTTTAGCCAACTCTACCGACTAGTTTCAGAGAAAACTTAATTGTATGCTAGAACTAATATAAGAAAATGCAAACATTGTTGTTTCACGTTTCACGATTTGAAGTTGCTATTGTTTTAGGAAAGTGATAAGAACGGACCAAATTATCCAGCGTTACATAACACAAAACTAATATTGATAATTTTAGCCAACTCTACCGACTAATTTCAGAGAAAACTTAATTGTATGCTAGAACTAATATAAGAAAATGCAAACATTGTTGTTTCACGTTTCACGATTTAAAGTTGTTATTATTTTAGAAAAGTGATAAGAACGGACCAAATTAACCAGCGTTACATAACATAAAACTAATATTGATAATTTTAGCCAACTCTACCGACTAGTTTCAGAGAAAACTTAATTGTATGCTAGAACTAATATAAGAAAATGCAAACATTGTTGTTTCACGTTTCACGATTTAAAGTTATTATTATTTTAGAAAAGTGATAAGAACGGACCAAATTAACCAGCGTTACATAACATAAAACTAATATTGATAATTTTAGCCAACTCTACCGACTAGTTTCAGAGAAAACTTAATTGTATGCTAGAACTAATATAAGAAAATGCAAACATTGTTGTTTCACGTTTCACGATTTAAAGTTGTTATTATTTTAGAAAAGTGATAAGAACGGACCAAATTAACCAGCGTTACATAACATAAAACTAACATTGATAATTTTAGCCAACTCTACCGACTAATTTCAGAGAAAACTTAATTGTATGCTAGAACTAATATAAGAAAATGCAAACATTGTTGTTTCACGATTCACGATTAAAAGTTGATATTATTTTAGAAAAGTGATAAGAACGGACCAAATTAATCAGCTTTACATAACATAAAACTAATATTGATAATTTTAGCCAACTCTACCGACTAGTTTCAGAGAAAACTTAATTGTATTTTAGAACTAATATAAGAAAATGCAAACATTGTTGTTTCACGATTCACGATTTAAAGTTTCTATTATTTTAAAAAAGTGATAAGAACGGACCAAGTTAATCAGCTTTACATAACATAAAACTAATATTGATAATTTTAGCCAACTCTACCGACTAGTTTCAGAGAAAACTTAATTGTATGCTAGAACTAATATAAGAAAATGCAAACATTGTTGTTTCACGTTTCACGATTTAAAGTTGTTATTATTTTAGAAAAGTGATAAGAACGGACCAAATTAACCAGCGTTACATAACATAAAACTAATATTGATAATTTTAGCCAACTCTACCGACTAGTTTCAGAGAAAACTTAATTGTATGCTAGAACTAATATAAGAAAATGCAAACTTTGTTGTTTCACGTTTCACGACTTAAAGTTGTTATTATTTTAGAAAAGTGATAAGAACGGACCAAATTAACCAGCGTTACATAACATAAAACTAATATTGATAATTTTAGCCAACTCTACCGACTAGTTTCAGAGAAAACTTAATTGTATGCTAGAACTAATATAAGAAAATGCAAACATTGTTGTTTCACGATTCACGATTTAAAGTTTCTATTATTTTAAAAAAGTGATAAGAACGGACCAAGTTAATCAGCTTTACATAACATAAAACTAATATTGATAATTTTAGCCAACTCTACCGACTAGTTTCAGAGAAAACTTAATTGTATGCTAGAACTAATATAAGAAAATGCAAACATTGTTGTTTCTCGTTTTACGATTTAAAGTTGCTAGTGTTTTAAAAAAGTTATAAGAACGGACCAAATTAACCAGCGTTACATAACTAAAAACTAATATTGATAATTTTAGCCAACTCTACCGACTAGTTTCAGAGAAAACTTAATTGTATAATGTAAGAAAATGCAAACATTGTTGTTTCACGTTTCACGATTTGAAGTTTCTATTATTTTAGAAAAGTGATAAGAACGGACCAAATTAACCAGCGTTACATAACATAAAACTAATATTGATAATTTTAGCCAACTCTACCGACTAGTTTCAGAGAAAACTTAATTGTATGCTAGAACTAATATAAGAAAATGCCAACATTGTTGTTTCACGTTTCACGATTTAAAGTTTCTATTATTTTAGAAAAGTGATAAGAACGGACCAAATTAACCAGCCTTACATAAAATAAAACTAATATTGTTAATTTTAGCCAACTCTACCGACTAGTTTCAGAGAAAACTTAATTGTATGCTAGAACTAATATAAGAAAATGCAAACATTGTTGTTTCTCGTTTTACGATTTAAAGTTGCTAGTGTTTTAAAAAAGTTATAAGAACGGACCAAATTAACCAGCGTTACATAACATAAAACTAATATTGATAATTTTAGCCAACTCTACCGACTAGTTTCAGAGAAATCTTAATTGTATAATATAAGTAAATGCAAACATTGTTGTTTCACGTTTCACGATTTGAAGTTTCTATTATTTTAGAAAAGTGATAAGAACGGACCAAATTAACCAGCGTTACATAACATAAAACTAATATTGATAATTTTAGCCAACTCTACCGACTAGTTTCAGAGAAAACTTAATTGTATGCTAGAAGTAATATAAGAAAATGCAAACATTGTTGTTTCAGGTTTCACGATTTAAAGTTTCTATTATTTTAGAAAAGTGATAAGATCAACACAAATTAATCAGCTTTACATAAAATAAAACTAATATTGTTAATTTTAGCCAACTCTACCGACTAGTTTCAGAGAAAACTTAATTGTATGCTAGAACTAATATAAGAAAATGCAAACATTGTTGTTTCACGATTCACGATTTAAAGTTTCTATTATTTTAAAAAAGTGATAAGAACGGACCAAGTTAATCAGCTTTACATAACATAAAACTAATATTGATAAATTTAGCCAACTCTACCGACTAGTTTCAGAGAAAACTTAATTGTATGCTAGAACTAATATAAGAAAATGCAAACATTGTTGTTTCACGTTTCACGATTTAAAGTTGTTATTATTTTAGAAAAGTGATAAGAACGGACCAAATTAACCAGCGTTACATAACATAAAACTAATATTGATAATTTTAGCCAACTCTACCGACTAGTTTCAGAGAAAACTTAATTGTATGCTAGAAGTAATATAAGAAAATGCAAACATTGTTGTTTCAGGTTTCACGATTTAAAGTTTCTATTATTTTAGAAAAGTGATAAGATCAACACAAATTAATCAGCTTTACATAAAATAAAACTAATATTGATAATTTTAGCCAACTCTACCGACTAGTTTCAGAGAAAACTTAATTGTATGCTAGAACTAATATAAGAAAATGCAAACATTGTTGTTTCACGTTTCACGATTTAAAGTTGTTATTATTTTAGAAAAGTGATAAGAACGGACCAAATTAACCAGCGTTACATAACATAAAACTAATATTGATAATTTTAGCCAACTCTACCGACTAGTTTCAGAGAAAACTTAATTGTATGCTAGAACTAATATAAGAAAATGCAAACATTGTTGTTTCACGTTTCACGATTTAAAGTTGTTATTATTTTAGAAAAGTGATAAGAACGGACCAAATTAACCAGCGTTACATAACATAAAACTAATATTGATAATTTTAGCCAACTCTACCGACTAGTTTCAGAGAAAACTTAATTGTATGCTAGAACTAATATAAGAAAATGCAAACATTGTTGTGTCACGTTTCACGATTTAAAGTTGCTATTGTTTTAGAAAAGTGATAAGAACGGACTAAATTAACCAGCGTTACATAACATAAAACTAATATTGATAATTTTAGCCAACTCTACCGACTATTTTCAGAGAAAACTTAATTGTATGCTAGAAGTAATATAAGAAAATGCAAACATTGTTGTTTCACGTTTCACGATTTAAAGTTTCTATTATTTTAGAAAAGTGATAAGAACGGACCAAGTTAATCAGCTTTACATAAAATAAAGCGAATATTGATAATTTTAGCCAACTCTACCGACTAGTTTCAGAGAAAACTTCATTGAATGCTAGAACTAATATAAGAAAATGCAAACATTGTTGTTTCACGTTTCACGATTTAAAGTTACTATTGTTTTAGAAAAGTGATAAGAACGGACCAAATTAACCAGCGTTACATAACATAAAACTAATATTGATAATTTTAGCCAACTCTACCGACTAGTTTCAGAGAAAACTCAATTGTATGCTAGAACTAATATAATAAAATGCAAACATTGTTGTTTCTCGTTTTACGATTTGAAGTTTCTATTATTTTAGAAAAGTGATAAGATCAACACAAATTAATCAGCTTTACATAAAATAAAACTAATATTGATAATTTTAGCCAACTCTACCGACTAGTTTCAGAGAAAACTTAATTGTATGCTAGAACTAATATAAGAAAATGCAAACATTGTTGTTTCACGTTTCACGATTTAAAGTTGTTATTATTTTAGAAAAGTGATAAGAACGGACCAAATTAACCAGCGTTACATAACATAAAACTAATATTGATAATTTTAGCCAACTCTACCGACTAATTTCAGAGAAAACTTTTTTTTTTTTTTTTCTTGGAAGAGGAAATCCATTTACAGACTGTGTGTCGGACTCCCGTCACTAGGACGTCCTACCGACTAAAACCTCTCCCACAGGGGTGGAGTTCAAGATACCCCCTCGCACTGCGACCATTAAGGTCTATTGTGCCCCTATATTCTTTATTCCTTTTACTCAAAAGGAATTGACCTTTTCTCACAGGTCACCACTTAGGAAATTGATGACCGCTTTTACCGGAAGGTTTTTATATCCACTTTCCCTGAGAAAGTCTTTTCCTAGATATTTCCTTCGTTTTTTACAGAGCTCTGGACATTTTGCAAGTATGTGTTCCATAGTCTCAGTATCCTTTTTGCAGAATCTGCATTGCTCATTTTCGACCAATCCAATTTTCTTGAGATGGTAGTTACACGGCGCATGTCCCGTGAGAGCCCAGCAGAGAACCTTAAGATGTTCTCTCGATAAGTTGAGAATTTCCTCAGCTCTCTTTGCATTTATATAAATAAATTTTTTTGAATGCTTAAGGCCCCTGATATTATCCCAGTTTCCCTTAACCTTTTCATTGGACCACAATTCAATTGCTTCCATCTTATCTTTCCTGGTAAACCCACAGAAGGGCGAGGGACCAACGTACGCTCCCACCATATGAGCAGGCATCCAGATGACTCTAACATCGCCCTTGTTTGCCAACTCGTTTAGGACTTCGTGACATTCGAGGACCAACTTGGAGTTGAAACTGTTTTGCTGAAGTGCCATCAAAGCCGCCTGACTATCCGAGAGTATATTGACACGAATCCCATTCGTATCCCTCTCTCTGATTATGTCCGCCGCCCCTTTGATAGCGTATATCTCCGCTTGGAATACAGTTGCATCTCCACTTAGGGACATGCTATGAGAACATCTAGGACCATATATCCCAGCACCAACTCCCATGCTTGTCTTTGACCCACCCGTGAACCATTTTTGGGCGTCATCACTTAGCCATTTGCATGGCAGGTCCCATTCACCTATTTTTGGGATATATATCCCATATTTATGAACGAAGTTCATTTTTCCTTTTAATTGGTCACTATATGACGTCATAGGCATCAGCATATCTATCCCTTTTATTAACTCTAGATGACCCTTCAGATTTCCTTCCATAAATTTCATCCCTTCATGTAACGCCACTAATTCTTTAATGGCTGCTTTTTTTATGGCAATGTGAATAGGGCTCAGATTAATTATGCCCTCCATTGCCACCAATGGAGTCGTTCGCATTGCTCCTGTTATCATTAGGCACGCCAACCTCTGAATTTTGCCTAATTTTCTTTTTACTACTTCTTGCTCGGTCTTTTTCCACCAGACCGCCGCTGCGTATGTTATTCCAGGCCTAATCATTTGCCTGTACATCCAGTTAATCGATGTTGGGCTTAGTCCCCAGGTTCGACCAACCATCCGCCTGCTTGCCCATATCGCTTTTATGGATTTCTTCACCACATAATCTATGTGTGAGTTCCATGATAATCTTTGATCAAGCATGATCCCCAGATATTTCGTCTCTGAATTAAGGACCATGTGAGTTTCTCCCATTTTTATAGCCGGTATGCTTATTTTCCTTCTACTTGTAAATGGTATAATTTTTGTTTTTGAGGGATTCAATTCGAGGCCCTCTTTTGTACACCATTCTTTAGTGGTGTTTAGGGCCCTTTGCATTAATTCACTTATTGTGCTTTCATGCTGGCCCCTAATTATTATATCATGTCATCAGCATAACCTATGGTTTTATATCCCTCGCTATTTAGGGCATGCATCAACTCATCGACCACTAAAGACCACAGCAGTGGCGATAGTACTCCTCCCTGTGGGCAACCCCTTGTTGTCCCCACTTCGAGGTTTATGGATCCCATGTTCGCGGTTATTATTCTGCCTTCCAGCATTTTTTTAATCCATGCCTGTATCACGTCGTCTATCCCTCTATTTTTTAGGGCATTTTCCATTGAATTATAGCCAGCATTATCAAAAGCACCCCCAATGTCCATAAAGGCCACTAGGGCAATTCCTTTCGATTCTAAGGTCCCTTCAATGTTTTTAACGATGTGATGCAATGCAGTGATTGTTGATTTGCCCTTTTGATACGCAAATTGCATTTTATTTAGAGGATGAACCTCTAGTATTTTATTCCTAATGTGGAGATCCACCAATTTTTCCATTGTTTTCAGCAAAAACGATGTAAGGCTTATTGGCCTGTATGATTTGGCCCAATCCGCCCGTTTGTTCCCACCTTTTGGGATAAAGATTACTCTAACCTTCCTCCATTTTCTTGGAACATGTCCCAGAATGAGGCTGGCCCTGTATATCATCATTAAAGGAATTCCCAGAATGGATATTCCTCTTTGAAGGAGTGCCGGAAACACCCCATCTGGACCAGGTGATTTGTATGGCCTGAAAGATTTTATTGCCCATTTCACCCTCTCCAGATTTATGATTTCTTTAGCAGTAGAGAGGCCCTTTCTTCGCCCCTCTCTGCTTACTTTATTTACAGACCCAATATCATCTCCCAATGTTGGAAAATTATTAGGGAAGTGTGTCTGCAGTAATATTTCAAGAGATTCCCTTATACTCGAAGTCATGGAGCCATCCGCACGTCTTATTAGCCCCAATCCGTTTTGTCCCTCTTTGGACAGAGCCTTTTGTACCCTGGCAACTTCTGGTACTTCCTTGAGGTTTTCACAGAAAGTCCTCCATGTAGCTCTTTTTGATTTTCTGAGTTCCTTATTATAGACTGTGAGGGACTTTTTATACTTATCCCACTTTCCAGTTGCCCTAGCTCTATTGAACTCTTTTCTAGCCGCTTTTCTTAGCTTTTCCAACTTTTGGTTCCACCATGGAACCTTTCTTGTTGTACATTTTTCTTTTATTGGACAGTTTGCTTCATAGGCAGCCACGATAGCTTCCAAAACTAAGTCAACTGCTGTCTCAAGTTCGTTTACTGTTTTTATCCTATAGCTAATGGCCCCCATGCCTATTGCGAGGTCCTTTATATATCCCTCACAATTGGTGTGTTTTGGAACCCTATAGGTTTGCTTTTCTTTTGGGTGCCGGTATTGGACCTCAAACGTTATATAACAGTGGTCTGAAAATGAGTTCTCAGGTGAGACCCTCCAATTTGTAATCAGATCATTTGTTACGTTTGCTGTTAAGGTTAGGTCCAATACTTCTCCCCTTATGGCGTTTATAAATGTTGGGTTTTTCCCCACATTTTCAATATTTAAGTTATTTGTAATTAGGTATTCTAACAATACCTCACCTCTTTTGTTTGTATCCTTACTACCCCATATTATGTTGTGAGCGTTAGCATCACAACCTAGGATCAACTTTTTTTTGTTCTTTTGACAGTAGTGCACCAGTTTACCTGTTATTTCATTAGGAACCTCTATGGTGTTCCCTGGTAGGTACACTGAGGCAATTATTACCTCCTTTGCGCCATCATTGGTGTTGAATTGTACTACTACTGTCACCGTATCCTCGTTTGTAAACTCTGGAATAATAAAAGAGTTTAGTTTATTATTTATAAGTATGGCGGCTCTTGGCTTGCACGTTCCTCTTGCATATACCAACTTATAGTTTTTTATATTCAGGCCATATATAATTCCCGCATTTTGCCAGGGCTCTTGGATAAGCCCAATGCTCCAGTTGCCTAGATGCAATCTTCTGCAAAGCTCGGCCGACGCAGCCTTTGCATGGTGCAAGTTTATTTGGACAACTTTAGCCATTTATCGTAGGCTTTAGTGTTAGTGTTGAGACCCTTATAGTCTCCATTGAAGCATCTGCAGCTTCATTAATTTTTTGTGGTTCACCATTTACGGTCTCCACTATTCTCTTTTTGTATGTGGAAGCCTTTGAGGCAGGCTCCGCCTGCGTTTTTGTTTTTTCTTTATACATATTTTTAGGCTCTCTGACCAGTTGAATCCGAGGATTGGCATGAAGCCAGGTGTCGCCCGGTGCCTGGAGTTCGCTAATTGCTACTGATCCCCCATCAGTCATTCATCCTTTAGGCTTAGCTGTTCCGCCCTGGGATTAGGGATTTTTTTTAAGTAGAAGGTTTACTCCTTCCAGCATAGTGTGTTTTTGCCTGATACCACAAGTCCCTTTAGGCTTATTGAATTTGGGGTATTTGGTGTTAGGGATTCTAAGGTTTTTTGATAATGGGAATGGAACAAGAATGATTTTGTGTTTTGATTTTCAGGATGTTTCCTATGTTACCAGTGGTCACCACGAGGAGGTAACACATACACTTGTGTATCGTGGAAGGTTTCCCTTCCATGACCGAGACTGCCACTTTTGAGCTGTCTAAAACATGACTAGAACAGCTCTAGAGTGGCGCTCGCATACGCAGGTTACGGAGGTCTTTCAACCTTGATTCCCCCCCGCGTACGACACCACGACCACCCAGAGAAAACTTAATTGTATGCTAGAACTAATATAAGAAAATGCAAACATTGTTGTTTCACGTTTCACGATTTGAAGTTGGTATTATTTTAGAAAAGTGATAAGAACGGACGAAGTTAATCAGCTTTACATAACATAAAACTAATATTGATAATTTTAGCCAACTCTACCGACTAGTTTCAGAGAAAACTTAATTGTATGCTAGAACTAATATAAGAAAATGCAAACATTGTTGTTTCACGTTTCACAATTTAAAGTTGCTATTATTTTAGAAAAGTGATAAGTTCAACACAAATTAATCAGCTTTACATAACATTAAACTAATATTGATAATTTTAGCCAACTCTACCGACTAGTCTCAGAGAAAACTTAATTGTATGCTAGAACTAATATAAGAAAATGCAAACATTGTTGTTTCACTTTTCACGATTAAAAGTTGATATTATTTTAGAAAAGTGATAAGAACGGACCAACTTAATCAGCTTTACATAACATAAAACTAATATTGATAATTTTAGCCAACTCTACCGACTAGTTTCAGAGAAAACTTAATTGTATGCTAGAACTAATATAAGAAAATGCAAACATTGTTGTTTCACGTTTCACGATTTAAAGTTGTTATTATTTTAGAAAAGTGATAAGAACGGACCAAATTAACCAGCGTTACATAACATAAAACTAATATTGATAATTTTAGCCAACTCTACCGACTAGTTTCAGAGAAAACTTAATTGTATGCTAGAACTAATATAAGAAAATGCAAACATTGTTGTTTCACTTTTCACGATTTAAAGTTTCTATTATTTTAGAAAAGTGATAAGAACGGACCAAGTTAATCAGCTTTACATATAAAATAAAACTAATATTGATAATTTTAGCCAACTCTACCGACTAGTTTCAGAGAAAACTTAAATGTATGCTAGAACTAATATAAGAAAATGCAAACATTGTTGTTTCAGGTTTCACGATTTAAAGTTTCTATTATTTTAGAAAAGTGATAAGACAAGCTAATCAGCTTTACATAAAATCAAACTTATATTGATAATTTTAGCCAACTCTACCGACTAGTTTCAGAGAAAACTTAATTGTATGCTAGAACTAATATAAGAAAATGCAAACATTGTTGTTTCACGTTTCACGATTTAAAGTTTCTATTATTTTAGAAAAGTGATAAGAACGGACCAAGTTAATCAGCTTTACATAAAATAAAACTAATATTGATAATTTTAGCCAACTCTACCGACTAGTTTCAGAGAAAACTTCATTGAATGCTAGAACTAATTTAAGAAAATGCAAACATTGTTGTTTCACGTTTCACGATTTAAAGTTACTATTGTTTTAGAAAAGTGATAAGAACGGACCAAATTAACCAGCGTTACATAACATAAAACTAATATTGATAATTTTAGCCAACTCTACCGACTAGTTTCAGAGAAAACTTAATTGTATGCTAGAACTAATATAATAAAATGCAAACATTGTTGTTTCTCGTTTTACGATTTGAAGTTTCTATTATTTTAGAAAAGTGATAAGAACGGACTAAATTAACCAGCGTTACATAACATAAAACTAATATTGATAATTTTAGCCAACTCTACCGACTAGTTTCAGAGAAAACTTAATTGTATGCTAGAACTAATATAAGAAAATGCAAACATTGTTGTTTCACGTTTCACGATTTAAAGTTGTTATTATTTTAGAAAAGTGATAAGAACGGACCAAATTAACCAGCGTTACATAACATAAAACTAATATTGATAATTTTAGCCAACTCTACCGACTAGTTTCAGAGAAAACTTAATTGTATGCTAGAACTAATATAAGAAAATGCAAACTTTGTTGTTTCACGTTTCACGATTTAAAGTTGTTATTATTTTAGAAAAGTGATAAGAACGGACCAAATTAACCAGCGTTACATAACATAAAACTAATATTGATAATTTTAGCCAACTCTACCGACTATTTTCAGAGAAAACTTAATTGTATGCTAGAACTAATATAAGAAAATGCAAACATTGTTGTTTCACGTTTCACGATTTAAAGTTTCTATTATTTTAGAAAAGTGATAAGATCAACACAAATTAATCAGCTTTACATAAAATAAAACTAATATTGATAATTTTAGCCAACTCTACCGACTAGTTTCAGAGAAAACTTAATTGTATGCTAGAACTAATATAAGAAAATGCAAACATTGTTGTTTCACGATTCACGATTTAAAGTTTCTAAAATTGCAAACATTGTTGTTTCAAGTTTCACGATTTAAAGTTGCTATTATTTTAGAAAAGTGATAAGAACGGACCAAATTAACCAGCGTTACATAACATAAAACTAATATTGATAATTTTAGCCAACGTTACCGACTAGTTTCAGAGAAAATTTAATTGTATGCTAGAACTAATATAAGAAAATGCAAACATTGTTGTTTCACGTTTCACGATTTAAAGTTGCTATTGTTTTAGAAAAGTGATAAGAACGGACCAAATTAACCAGCGTTACATAACATAAAACTAATATTCATAATTTTAGCCAACTCTACCGACTAGTTTCAGAGAAAACTTAATTGTATGCTAGAACTAATATAAGACAATGCAAACAATGTTGTTTCACGTTTCACGATTTGAAGTTTCTATTATTTTAGAAAAGTGATAAGAACGGACCAAATTAACCAGCGTTACATAACATAAAACTAATATTGATAATTTTAGCCAACTCTACCGACTAGTTTCAGAGAAAACTTAATTGTATGCTAGAACTAATATAAGAAAGTGCAAACATTGTTGTTTCACGTTTCACGATTTAAAGTTGCTATTGTTTTAGAAAAGTGATAAGAACGGACCAAATTAATCAGCGTTACATAACATAAAACTAATATTGATAATTTTAGCCAACTCTACCGACTAGTTTCAGAGAAAACTTAATTGTATGCTAGAACTAATATAAGAAAATGCAAACATTGTTTTCACGTTTCACGATTTAAAGTTTCTATTATTTTAGAAAAGTGATAAGTTCAACACAAATTAATCAACTTTACATAACATAAAACTAATATTGATAATTTTAGCCAACTCTACCGACTAGTTTCAGAGAAAACTTAATTGTATGCTAGAACTAATATAAGAAGATGCAAACATTGTTGTTTCACTTTTCACGATTTAAAGTTTCTATTATTTTAGAAAAGTGATAAGAACGGACCAAGTTAACCAGCGTTACATAACATAAAACTAATATTGATAATTTAAGCCAACTCTACCGACTAGTTTCAGAGAAAACTTAATTGTATGCTAGAAGTAATATAAGAAAATGCAAACATTGTTGTTTCAGGTTTCACGATTTAAAGTTTCTATTATTTTAGAAAAGTGATAAGATCAACACAAATTAATCAGCTTTACATAAAATAAAACTAATATTGATAATTTTAGCCAACTCTACCGACTAGTTTCAGAGAAAACTTAATTGTATGCTAGAACTAATATAAGAAAATGCAAACATTGTTGTTTCACGATTCACGATTTAAAGTTTCTATTATTTTAAAAAAGTGATAAGAACGGACCAAGTTAATCAGCTTTACATAACATAAAACTAATATTGATAATTTTAGCCAACTCTACCGACTAGTTTCAGAGAAAACTTAATTGTATGCTAGAACTAATATAAGAAAATGCAAACATTGTTGTTTCACGTTTCACGATTTAAAGTTGTTATTATAAGAGTGATAAGAACGGACGAAGTTAATCAGCTTTACATAACATAAAACTAATATTGATAATTTTAGCCAACTCTACCGACTAGTTTCAGAGAAAACTTAATTGTATGCTAGAACTAATATAAGAAAATGCAAACATTGTTGTTTCACGTTTCACAATTTAAAGTTGCTATTATTTTAGAAAAGTGATAAGATCAACACAAATTAATCAGCTTTACATATAAAATAAAACTAATATTGATAATTTTAGCCAACTCTACCGACTAGTTTCAGAGAAAACTTAAATGTATGCTAGAACTAATATAAGAAAATGCAAACATAGTTGTTTCAGGTTTCACGATTTAAAGTTTCTATTATTTTAGAAAAGTGATAAGACAAGCTAATCAGCTTTACTAAAAATAAAACTAATATTGATAATTTTAGCCAACTCTACCGACTAGTTTCAGAGAAAACTTAATTGTATGCTAGAACTAATATAAGAAAATGCAAACATTGTTGTTTCACTTTCACGATTTGAAGTTGCTATTATTTTAGAAAAGTGATAAGATCAACACAAATTAATCAGCTTTACTTAAAAAAAACTAATATTGATAATTTTAGCCAACTCTACCGACTAGTTTCAGAAAAAACTTAATTGTATGCTAGAATTAATATAAGAAAATGCAAACATTGTTGTTTCACGTTTCACGATTTAAAGTTTCTATTATTTTAGAAAAGTGATAAGAACGGACCAAGTTAATCAGCTTTACATAAAATAAAACTAATATTGATAATTTTAGCCAACTCTACCGACTAGTTTCAGAGAAAACTTCATTGTATGCTAGAACTAATATGAGAAAATGCAAACATTGTTGTTTCACGTTTCACGATTTAAAGTTGCTATTGTTTTAGAAAAGTGATAAGAACGGACCAAATTAATCAGCGTTACATAACATAAAACTAATATTGATAATTTTAGCCAACTCTACCGACTAGTTTCAGAGAAAACTTAATTGTATGCTAGAACTAATATAAGAAAATGCAAACATTGTTGTTTCACTTTTCACGATTTAAAGTTTCTATTATTTTAGAAAAGTGATAAGAACGGACCAAGTTAATCAGCTTTACATATAAAATAAAACTAATATTGATAATTTTAGCCAACTCTACCGACTAGTTTCAGAGGAAACTTAAATGTATGCTAGAACTAATATAAGAAAATGCAAACATTGTTGTTTCAGGTTTCACGATTTAAAGTTTCTATTATTTTAGAAAAGTGATAAGACAAGCTAATCAGCTTTACTAAAAATAAAACTTATATTGATAATTTTAGCCAACTCTACCGACTAGTTTCAGAGAAAACTTAATTGTATGCTAGAACTAATATAAGAAAATGCAAACATTGTTGTTTCACGTTTCACGATTTGAAGTTGCTATTATTTTAGAAAAGTGATAAGAACGGACCAAGTTAATCAGCTTTACATAAAATAAAACTAATATTGATAATTTTAGCCAACTCTACCGACTAGTTTCAGAGAAAACTTAATTGTATGCTAGAACTAATATAAGAAATTGCAAACATTGTTGTTTCACGTTTCACGATTTAAAGTTGCTATTGTTTTAGAAAAGTGATAAGATCAACACAAATTAATCAGCTTTACATAAAATAAAACTAATATTGATAATTTTAGCCAACTCTACCGACCAGTTTCAGAGAAAACTTAATTGTATGCTAGAACTAATATAAGAAAATGCAAACATTGTTGTTTCACGTTTCACGATTTAAAGTTGTTATTATTTTAGAAAAGTGATAAGAACGGACGAAGTTAATCAGCTTTACATAACATAAAACTAATATTGATAATTTTAGCCAACTCTACCGACTAGTTTCAGAGAAAACTTAATTGTATTCTAGAACTAATATAAGAAAATGCAAACATTGTTGTTTCACGTTTCACAATTTAAAGTTGCTATTATTTTAGAAAAGTGATAAGTTCAACACAAATTAATCAGCTTTACATAACATAAAACTAATATTGATAAAACTAATATTGATAATTTTAGCCAACTCTACCGACTAGTATCAGAGAAAACTTAATTGTATGCTAGAATTAATATAAGAAAATGCAAACATTGTTGTTTCACGTTTCACGATTTAAAGTTTCTATTATTTTAGAAAAGTGATAAGAACGGACCAAGTTAATCAGCTTTACATAAAATAAAACTAATATTGATAATTTTAGCCAACTCTACCGACTAGTTTCAGAGAAAACTTCATTGTATGCTAGAACTAATATAAGAAATTGCAAACATTGTTGTTTCACGTTTCACGATTTAAAGTTGCTATTATTTTAGAAAAGTGATAAGAACGGACCAAATTAACCAGCGTTACATAACATAAAACTAATATTGATAATTTTAGCCAACGTTACCGACTAGTTTCAGAGAAAATTTAATTGTATGCTAGAACTAATATAAGAAAATGCAAACATTGTTGTTTCACGTTTCACGATTTAAAGTTGCTATTGTTTTAGAAAAGTGATAAGAACGGACCAAATTAACCAGCGTTACATAACATAAAACTAATATTCATAATTTTAGCCAACTCTACCGACTAGTTTCAGAGAAAACTTAATTGTATGCTAGAACTAATATAAGAAAGTGCAAACATTGTTGTTTCACGTTTCACGATTTAAAGTTGCTATTGTTTTAGAAAAGTGATAAGAACGGACCAAATTAATCAGCGTTACATAACATAAAACTAATATTGATAATTTTAGCCAACTCTACCGACTAGTTTCAGAGAAAACTTCATTGTATGCTAGAACTAATATAAGAATATGCAAACATTGTTGTTTCACGTTTCACGATTTGAAGTTGCTATTATTTTAGAAAAGTGATAAGTTCAACACAAATTGATCAGCTTTACATAAAATAAAACTAATATTGATAATTTTAGCCAACTCTACCGACTAGTTTCAGAGAAAACTTCATTGTATGCTAGAACTAATATAAGAAAATGCAAACATTGTGTTTTCACGATTTAAAGAGGCTATTATTTTAGAAAAGTGATAAGAACGGACCAAGTTAATCAGCTTTACATAAAATAAAACTAATATTGATAATTTTAGCCAACTCTACCGACTAGTTTCAGAGAAAACTTCATTGTATGCTAGAACTAATATGAGAAAATGCAAACATTGTTGTTTCACGTTTCACGATTTAAAGTTGCTATTATTTTAGAAAAGTGATAAAAACGGACTAAATTAACCAGCGTTACATAACATAAAACTAATATTGATAATTTTAGCCAACTCTACCGACTAGTTTCAGAGAAAACTTAATTGTATGCTAGAACTAATATAAGAATATGCAAACATTGTTGTTTCACGTTTCACGATTTGAAGTTGCTATTATTTTAGAAAAGTGATAAGTTCAACACAAATTGATCAGCTTTACATAAAATAAAACTAATATTGATAATTTTAGCCAACTCTACCGACTAGTTTCAGAGAAAACTTCATTGTATGCTAGAACTAATATAAGAAAATGCAAACATTCTTGTTTCATGTTTCACGATTTAAAGTTGCTATTGTTTTAGAAAAGTGATAAGAATAGACCAAATTAACCAGCGTTACATAACATAAAACTAATATTGGTAATTTTAGCCAACTCTACCGACTAGTTTCAGAGAACACTTGATTTTATGCTAGAACTAATATAAGAAAATGCAAACATGGTTCTTTCACGTTTCACGATTTGAAGTTTCTATTATTTTAGAAAAGTGATAAGAACGGACCAAGTTAATCAGCTTTACATATTATAAAACTAATATTGATAATTTTAGCCAACTCTACCGACTAGTTTCAGAGAAAACTTAATTGTATGCTAGAACTAATATAAGAAAATGCAAACATTGTTGTTTCACGATTTAAAGAGGCTATTATTTTAGAAAAGTGATAAGAACGGACCAAGTTAATCAGCTTTACATAAAATAAAGCTAATATTGATAATTTTATCCAACTCTACCGACTAGTTTCAGAGAAAACTTAATTGTATGCTAGAACTAATATAAGAAAATGCAAACATTGTTGTTTCACGTTTCACGATTTAAAGTTGCTATTATTTTAGAAAAGTGATAAGAACGGACCAAATTAACCAGCGATACATAACATAAAACTAATATTGATAATTTTAGCCAACTCTACCGACTAGTTTCAGAGAAAACTTAATTGTATGCTAGAACTAATATAAGAAAATGCAAACATTGTTGTTTCACTTTTCACGATTTAAAGTTTCTATTATTTTAGAAAAGTGATAAGAACGGACCAAGTTAATCAGCTTTACATATAAAATAAAACTAATATTGATAATTTTAGCCAACTCTACCGACTAGTTTCAGAGAAAACTTAAATGTATGCTAGAACTAATATAAGAAAATGCAAACATTGTTCAGCTTTACTAAAAATAAAACTTATATTGATAATTTTAGCCAACTCTACCTACTAGTTTCAGAGAAAACTTAATTGTATGCTAGAACTAATATAAGAAAATGCAAACATTGTTGTTTCACGTTTCACGATTTAAAGTTGTTATTATTTTAGAAAAGTGATAAGAACGGACGAAGTTAATCAGCTTTACATAACATAAAACTAATATTGATAATTTTAGCCAACTCTACCGACTAGTTTCAGAGAAAACTTAATTGTATTCTAGAACTAATATAAGAAAATGCAAACATTGTTGTTTCACGTTTCACAATTTAAAGTTGCTATTATTTTAGAAAAGTGATAAGTTCAACACAAATTAATCAGCTTTACATAACATAAAACTAATATTGATAAAACTAATATTGATAATTTTAGCCAACTCTACCGACTAGTTTCAGAGAAAACTTAATTGTATGCTAGAACTAATATAAGAAAATGCAAACATTGTTGTTTCACGTTTCACGATTTAAAGTTGCTATTATTTTAGAAAAGTGATAAGATCAACACAAATTAATCAGCTTTACTTAAAAAAAACTAATATTGATAATTTTAGCCAACTCTACCGACTAGTATCAGAGAAAACTTAATTGTATGCTAGAATTAATATAAGAAAATGCAAACATTGTTGTTTCACGTTTCACGATTTAAAGTTTCTATTATTTTAGAAAAGTGATAAGAACGGACCAAGTTAATCAGCTTTACATAAAATAAAACTAATATTGATAATTTTAGCCAACGTTACCGACTAGTTTCAGAGAAAATTTAATTGTATGCTAGAACTAATAAAAGAAAATGCAAACATTGTTGTTTCACGTTTCACGATTTAAAGTTGCTATTGTTTTAGAAAAGTGATAAGAACGGACCAAATTAACCAGCGTTACATAACATAAAACTAATATTCATAATTTTAGCCAACTCTACCGACTAGTTTCAGAGAAAACTTAATTGTATGCTAGAACTAATATAATAAAATGCAAACATTGTTGTTTCTCGTTTTACGATTTGAAGTTTCTATTATTTTAGAAAAGTGATAAGAACGGACTAAATTAACCAGCGTTACATAACATAAAACTAATATTGATAATTTTAGCCAACTCTACCGACTAGTTTCAGAGAAAACTTAATTGTATGCTAGAACTAATATAAGAAAATGCAAACATTGTTTTCACGTTTCACGATTTAAAGTTTCTATTATTTTAAAAAAGTGATAAGAACGGACCAAGTTAATCAGCTTTACATAACATAAAACTAATATTGATAATTTTAGCCAACTCTACCGACTAGTTTCAGAGAAAACTTAATTGTATGCTAGAACTAATATAAGAAAATGCAAACATTGTTGTTTCACGTTTCACGATTTAAAGTTGTTATTATAAGAGTGATAAGAACGGACGAAGTTAATCAGCTTTACATAACATAAAACTAATATTGATAATTTTAGCCAACTCTACCGACTAGTTTCAGAGAAAACTTAATTGTATGCTAGAACTAATATAAGAAAATGCAAACATTGTTGTTTCACGTTTCACAATTTAAAGTTGCTATTATTTTAGAAAAGTGATAAGATCTACACAAATTAATCAGCTTTACATATAAAATAAAACTAATATTGATAATTTTAGCCAACTCTACCGACTAGTTTCAGAGAAAACTTAAATGTATGCTAGAACTAATATAAGAAAATGCAAACATAGTTGTTTCAGGTTTCACGATTTAAAGTTTCTATTATTTTAGAAAAGTGATAAGACAAGCTAATCAGCTTTACTAAAAATAAAACTAATATTGATAATTTTAGCCAACTCTACCGACTAGTTTCAGAGAAAACTTAATTGTATGCTAGAACTAATATAAGAAAATGCAAACATTGTTGTTTCACTTTCACGATTTGAAGTTGCTATTATTTTAGAAAAGTGATAAGATCAACACAAATTAATCAGCTTTACTTAAAAAAAACTAATATTGATAATTTTAGCCAACTCTACCGACTAGTTTCAGAGAAAACTTAATTGTATGCTAGAATTAATATAAGAAAATGCAAACATTGTTGTTTCACGTTTCACGATTTAAAGTTTCTATTATTTTAGAAAAGTGATAAGAACGGACCAAGTTAATCAGCTTTACATAAAATAAAACTAATATTGATAATTTTAGCCAACTCTACCGACTAGTTTCAGAGAAAACTTAATTGTATGCTAGAACTAATATGAGAAAATGCAAACATTGTTGTTTCACGTTTCACGATTTAAAGTTGCTATTGTTTTAGAAAAGTGATAAGAACGGACCAAATTAATCAGCGTTACATAACATAAAACTAATATTGATAATTTTAGCCAACTCTACCGACTAGTTTCAGAGAAAACTTAATTGTATGCTAGAACTAATATAAGAAAATGCAAACATTGTTGTTTCACTTTTCACGATTTAAAGTTTCTATTATTTTAGAAAAGTGATAAGAACGGACCAAGTTAATCAGCTTTACATATAAAATAAAACTAATATTGATAATTTTAGCCAACTCTACCGACTAGTTTCAGAGAAAACTTAAATGTATGCTAGAACTAATATAAGAAAATGCAAACATTGTTGTTTCAGGTTTCACGATTTAAAGTTTCTATTATTTTAGAAAAGTGATAAGACAAGCTAATCAGCTTTACTAAAAATAAAACTTATATTGATAATTTTAGCCAACTCTACCGACTAGTTTCAGAGAAAACTTAATTGTATGCTAGAACTAATATAAGAAAATGCAAACATTGTTGTTTCACGTTTCACGATTTGAAGTTGCTATTATTTTAGAAAAGTGATAAGATCAACACAAATTAATCAGCTTTACTTAAAAAAAACTAATATTGATAATTTTAGCCAACTCTACCGACTAGTTTCAGAGAAAACTTAATTGTATGCTAGAATTAATATAAGAAAATGCAAACATTGTTGTTTCACGTTTCACGATTTAAAGTTTCTATTATTTTAGAAAAGTGATAAGAACGGACCAAGTTAATCAGCTTTACATAAAATAAAACTAATATTGATAATTTTAGCCAACTCTACCGACTAGTTTCAGAGAAAACTTAATTGTATGCTAGAACTAATATAAGAAATTGCAAACATTGTTGTTTCACGTTTCACGATTTAAAGTTGCTATTGTTTTAGAAAAGTGATAAGATCAACACAAATTAATCAGCTTTACATAAAATAAAACTAATATTGATAATTTTAGCCAACTCTACCGACCAGTTTCAGAGAAAACTTAATTGTATGCTAGAACTAATATAAGAAAATGCAAACATTGTTGTTTCACGTTTCACGATTTAAAGTTGTTATTATTTTAGAAAAGTGATAAGAACGGACGAAGTTAATCAGCTTTACATAACATAAAACTAATATTGATAATTTTAGCCAACTCTACCGACTAGTTTCAGAGAAAACTTAATTGTATTCTAGAACTAATATAAGAAAATGCAAACATTGTTGTTTCACGTTTCACAATTTAAAGTTGCTATTATTTTAGAAAAGTGATAAGTTCAACACAAATTAATCAGCTTTACATAACATAAAACTAATATTGATAAAACTAATATTGATAATTTTAGCCAACTCTACCGACTAGTTTCAGAGAAAACTTAATTGTATGCTAGAACTAATATAAGAAAATGCAAACATTGTTGTTTCACGTTTCACGATTTAAAGTTGCTATTATTTTAGAAAAGTGATAAGATCAACACAAATTAATCAGCTTTACTTAAAAAAAACTAATATTGATAATTTTAGCCAACTCTACCGACTAGTATCAGAGAAAACTTAATTGTATGCTAGAATTAATATAAGAAAATGCAAACATTGTTGTTTCACGTTTCACGATTTAAAGTTTCTATTATTTTAGAAAAGTGATAAGAACGGACCAAGTTAATCAGCTTTACATAAAATAAAACTAATATTGATAATTTTAGCCAACTCTACCGACTAGTTTCAGAGAAAACTTCATTGTATGCTAGAACTAATATAAGAAATTGCAAACATTGTTGTTTCACGTTTCACGATTTAAAGTTGCTATTATTTTAGAAAAGTGATAAGAACGGACCAAATTAACCAGCGTTACATAACATAAAACTAATATTGATAATTTTAGCCAACGTTACCGACTAGTTTCAGAGAAAATTTAATTGTATGCTAGAACTAATATAAGAAAATGCAAACATTGTTGTTTCACGTTTCACGATTTAAAGTTGCTATTGTTTTAGAAAAGTGATAAGAACGGACCAAATTAACCAGCGTTACATAACATAAAACTAATATTCATAATTTTAGCCAACTCTACCGACTAGTTTCAGAGAAAACTTAATTGTATGCTAGAACTAATATAAGAAAATGCAAACAATGTTGTTTCACGTTTCACGATTTGAAGTTTCTATTATTTTAGAAAAGTGATAAGAACGGACTAAATTAACCAGCGTTACATAACATAAAACTAATATTGATAATTTTAGCCAACTCTACCGACTAGTTTCAGAGAAAACTTAATTGTATGCTAGAACTAATATAAGAAAGTGCAAACATTGTTGTTTCACGTTTCACGATTTAAAGTTGCTATTGTTTTAGAAAAGTGATAAGAACGGACCAAATTAATCAGCGTTACATAACATAAAACTAATATTGATAATTTTAGCCAACTCTACCGACTAGTTTCAGAGAAAACTTCATTGTATGCTAGAACTAATATAAGAAATTGCAAACATTGTTGTTTCACGTTTCACGATTTAAAGTTGCTATTATTTTAGAAAAGTGATAAAAACGGACTAAATTAACCAGCGTTACATAACATAAAACTAATATTGATAATTTTAGCCAACTCTACCGACTAGTTTCAGAGAAAACTTAATTGTATGCTAGAACTAATATAAGAATATGCAAACATTGTTGTTTCACGTTTCACGATTTGAAGTTGCTATTATTTTAGAAAAGTGATAAGTTCAACACAAATTGATCAGCTTTACATAAAATAAAACTAATATTGATAATTTTAGCCAACTCTACCGACTAGTTTCAGAGAAAACTTCATTGTATGCTAGAACTAATATAAGAAAATGCAAACATTCTTGTTTCATGTTTCACGATTTAAAGTTGCTATTGTTTTAGAAAAGTGATAAGAATAGACCAAATTAACCAGCGTTACATAACATAAAACTAATATTGGTAATTTTAGCCAACTCTACCGACTAGTTTCAGAGAACACTTGATTTTATGCTAGAACTAATATAAGAAAATGCAAACATGGTTCTTTCACGTTTCACGATTTGAAGTTTCTATTATTTTAGAAAAGTGATAAGAACGGACCAAGTTAATCAGCTTTACATATTATAAAACTAATATTGATAATTTTAGCCAACTCTACCGACTAGTTTCAGAGAAAACTTAATTGTATGCTAGAACTAATATAAGAAAATGCAAACATTGTTGTTTCACGATTTAAAGAGGCTATTATTTTAGAAAAGTGATAAGAACGGACCAAGTTAATCAGCTTTACATAAAATAAAGCTAATATTGATAATTTTATCCAACTCTACCGACTAGTTTCAGAGAAAACTTAATTGTATGCTAGAACTAATATAAGAAAATGCAAACATTGTTGTTTCACGTTTCACGATTTAAAGTTGCTATTATTTTAGAAAAGTGATAAGAACGGACCAAATTAACCAGCGATACATAACATAAAACTAATATTGATAATTTTAGCCAACTCTACCGACTAGTTTCAGAGAAAACTTAATTGTATGCTAGAACTAATATAAGAAAATGCAAACATTGTTGTTTCGCTTTTCACGATTTAAAGTTTCTATTATTTGACGTGACGACTTGGTGGTGCCGTTGATAAAGCATCCAACCCAATTGCGGGTGGTCACGAGTTCAAATCCTGGCCGGAAAATTTTTTCTGTGCTTTTTATGATTTGAATTCATGAACTAAGTCACCATTTATTCATTGGGATCAAATTAATGAATATCTTTGGTATATTGTGTCGGACGCAGCCAAAGATTTACAAAGTCTACTACACACACATATTCGCAATTATATATGAAAGTATATAACAAATACTCATCATCATTATTAAAATTACATTAATAATTATAATATTAATGATTTCTAATTCCGGTAAAAGCCAAAGGCCCTAGCAGCCATAGTGCTTATTAAAAACTAATGTTGGCATTTTACATACATCATTAGTTGTTAAATAATAATAATAATAATATTTTAGAAAAGTGATAAGAACGGACCAAGTTAATCAGCTTTACATATAAAATAAAACTAATATTGAAAATTTTAGCCAACTCTACCGACTAGTTTTAGAGAAAACTTAAATGTATGCTAGAACTAATATAAGAAAATGCAAACATTGTTCAGCTTTACTAAAAATAAAACTTATATTGATAATTTTAGCCAACTCTACCGACTAGTTTCAGAGAAAACTTAATTGTATGCTAGAACTAATATAAGAAAATGCAAACATTGTTGTTTCACGTTTCACGATTTAAAGTTGTTATTATTTTAGAAAAGTGATAAGAACGGACGAAGTTAATCAGCTTTACATAACATAAAACTAATATTGATAATTTTAGCCAACTCTACCGACTAATTTCAGAGAAAACTTAATTGTATTCTAGAACTAATATAAGAAAATGCAAACATTGTTGTTTCACGTTTCACAATTTAAAGTTGCTATTATTTTAGAAAAGTGATAAGTTCAACACAAATTAATCAGCTTTACATAACATAAAACTAATATTGATAAAACTAATATTGATAATTTTAGCCAACTCTACCGACTAGTTTCAGAGAAAACTTAATTGTATGCTAGAACTAATATAAGAAAATGCAAACATTGTTGTTTCACGTTTCACGATTTAAAGTTGCTATTATTTTAGAAAAGTGATAAGATCAACACAAATTAATCAGCTTTACTTAAAAAAAACTAATATTGATAATTTTAGCCAACTCTACCGACTAGTATCAGAGAAAACTTAATTGTATGCTAGAATTAATATAAGAAAATGCAAACATTGTTGTTTCACGTTTCACGATTTAAAGTTTCTATTATTTTAGAAAAGTGATAAGAACGGACCAAGTTAATCAGCTTTACATAAAATAAAACTAATATTGATAATTTTAGCCAACTCTACCGACTAGTTTCAGAGAAAACTTCATTGTATGCTAGAACTAATATAAGAAATTGCAAACATTGTTGTTTCACGTTTCACGATTTAAAGTTGCTATTATTTTAGAAAAGTGATAAGAACGGACCAAATTAACCAGCGTTACATAACATAAAACTAATATTGATAATTTTAGCCAACGTTACCGACTAGTTTCAGAGAAAATTTAATTGTATGCTAGAACTAATATAAGAAAATGCAAACATTGTTGTTTCACGTTTCACGATTTAAAGTTGCTATTGTTTTAGAAAAGTGATAAGAACGGACCAAATTAACCAGCGTTACATAACATAAAACTAATATTCATAATTTTAGCCAACTCTACCGACTAGTTTCAGAGAAAACTTAATTGTATGCTAGAACTAATATAAGAAAATGCAAACAATGTTGTTTCACGTTTCACGATTTGAAGTTTCTATTATTTTAGAAAAGTGATAAGAACGGACTAAATTAACCAGCGTTACATAACATAAAACTAATATTGATAATTTTAGCCAACTCTACCGACTAGTTTCAGAGAAAACTTAATTGTATGCTAGAACTAATATAAGAAAGTGCAAACATTGTTGTTTCAGGTTTCACGATTTAAAGTTGCTATTGTTTTAGAAAAGTGATAAGAACGGACCAAATTAATCAGCGTTACATAACATAAAACTAATATTGATAATTTTAGCCAACTCTACCGACTAGTTTCAGAGAAAACTTCATTGTATGCTAGAACTAATATAAGAAATTGCAAACATTGTTGTTTCACGTTTCACGATTTAAAGTTGCTATTATTTTAGAAAAGTGATAAAAACGGACTAAATTAACCAGCGTTACATAACATAAAACTAATATTGATAATTTTAGCCAACTCTACCGACTAGTTTCAGAGAAAACTTAATTGTATGCTAGAACTAATATAAGAATATGCAAACATTGTTGTTTCACGTTTCACGATTTGAAGTTGCTATTATTTTAGAAAAGTGATAAGTTCAACACAAATTGATCAGCTTTACATAAAATAAAACTAATATTGATAATTTTAGCCAACTCTACCGACTAGTTTCAGAGAAAACTTCATTGTATGCTAGAACTAATATAAGAAAATGCAA
This sequence comes from Dilophus febrilis, assembly GCA_958336335.1. Lineage (NCBI taxonomy): Eukaryota > Metazoa > Arthropoda > Insecta > Diptera > Bibionidae > Dilophus > Dilophus febrilis. The sequence continues at coordinate 9,298,968 of OY284473.1, forward strand.
ACATTCTTGTTTCATGTTTCACGATTTAAAGTTGCTATTGTTTTAGAAAAGTGATAAGAATAGACCAAATTAACCAGCGTTACATAACATAAAACTAATATTGGTAATTTTAGCCAACTCTACCGACTAGTTTCAGAGAACACTTGATTTTATGCTAGAACTAATATAAGAAAATGCAAACATGGTTCTTTCACGTTTCACGATTTGAAGTTTCTATTATTTTAGAAAAGTGATAAGAACGGACCAAGTTAATCAGCTTTACATATTATAAAACTAATATTGATAATTTTAGCCAACTCTACCGACTAGTTTCAGAGAAAACTTAATTGTATGCTAGAACTAATATAAGAAAATGCAAACATTGTTGTTTCACGATTTAAAGAGGCTATTATTTTAGAAAAGTGATAAGAACGGACCAAGTTAATCAGCTTTACATAAAATAAAGCTAATATTGATAATTTTATCCAACTCTACCGACTAGTTTCAGAGAAAACTTAATTGTATGCTAGAACTAATATAAGAAAATGCAAACATTGTTGTTTCACGTTTCACGATTTAAAGTTGCTATTATTTTAGAAAAGTGATAAGAACGGACCAAATTAACCAGCGATACATAACATAAAACTAATATTGATAATTTTAGCCAACTCTACCGACTAGTTTCAGAGAAAACTTAATTGTATGCTAGAACTAATATAAGAAAATGCAAACATTGTTGTTTCACTTTTCACGATTTAAAGTTTCTATTATTTTAGAAAAGTGATAAGAACGGACCAAGTTAATCAGCTTTACATATAAAATAAAACTAATATTGATAATTTTAGCCAACTCTACCGACTAGTTTCAGAGAAAACTTAAATGTATGCTAGAACTAATATAAGAAAATGCAAACATTGTTCAGCTTTACTAAAAATAAAACTTATATTGATAATTTTAGCCAACTCTACCGACTAGTTTCAGAGAAAACTTAATTGTATGCTAGAATTAATATAAGAAAATGCAAACATTGTTGTTTCACGTTTCACGATTTAAAGTTGCTATTATTTTAGAAAAGTGATAAGATCAACACAAATTAATCAGCTTTACTTAAAAAAAACTAATATTGATAATTTTAGCCAACTCTACCGACTAGTTTCAGAGAAAACTTAATTGTATGCTAGAACTAATATAAGAAAGTGCAAACATTGTTGTTTCACGTTTCACGATTTAAAGTTGCTATTGTTTTAGAAAAGTGATAAGAACGAACCAAATTAATCAGCGTTACATAACATAAAACTAATATTGATAATTTTAGCCAACTCTACCGACTAGTTTCAGAGAAAACTTCATTGTATGCTAGAACTAATATAAGAAATTGCAAACATTCTTGTTTCATGTTTCACGATTTAAAGTTGCTATTGTTTTAGAAAAGTGATAAGAATAGACCAAATTAACCAGCGTTACATATGATAAAACTGATATTGGTAATTTTAGCCAACTCTACCGACTAGTTTCAGAGAACACTTGATTTTATGCTAGAACTAATATAAGAAAATGCAAACATTGTTGTTTCACGTTTCACGATTTGAAGTTTCTATTATTTTAGAAAAGTGATAAGAACGGACCAAGTTAATCAGCTTTACATATTATAAAACTAATATTGATAATTTTAGCCAACTCTGCCGACTAGTTTCAGAGAAAACTTAATTGTATGCTAGAACTAATATAAGAAGATGGAAACATTGTTGTTTCAAGTTTCACGATTTAAAGTTGCTATTATTTTAGAAAAGTGATAAGAACGGACCAAGTTAATCAGCTTTACATATTATAAAACTAATATTGATAATTTTAGCCAACTCTACCGACTAGTTTCAGAGAAAACTTAATTGTATGCTAGAACTAATAGAAGAAGATGGAAACATTGTTGTTTCAAGTTTCACGATTTAAAGTTGCTATTATTTTAGAAAAGTGATAAGAACGGACCAAGTTAATCAGCTTTACATAAAATAAAACTAATATTGATAATTTTAGCCAACTTTACCGACTAGTTTCAGAGAAAACTTAATTGTATGCTAGAACGAATATAAGAAAATGCAAACATTGTTGTTTCACGTTTCACGATTTAAAGTTGCTATTATTTTAGAAAAGTGATAAGAACGGACCAAGTTAACCAGCGTTACATAACATAAAACTAATATTGATAATTTAAGCCAACTCTACCGACTAGTTTCAGAGAAAACTTAATTGTATGCTAGAAGTAATATAAGAAAATGCAAACATTGTTGTTTCAGGTTTCCCGATTTAAAGTTTCTATTATTTTAGAAAAGTGATAAGTTCAACACAAATTAATCAGCTTTATATAACACAAAACTAATATTGATAATTTTAGCCAACTCTACCGACTAGTCTCAGAGAAAACTTAATTGTATGCTAGAACTAATATAAGAAAATGCAAACATTGTTGTTTCACTTTTCACGATTAAAAGTTGATATTATTTTAGAAAAGTGATAAGAACGGACCAAGTTAATCAGCTTTACATAACATAAAACTAATATTGATAATTTTAGCCAACTCTACCGACTAGTTTCAGAGAAAATTTAATTGTATGCTAGAACTAATATAAGAAAATGCAATCATTTTTGTTTCACGTTTCACGATTTAAAGTTGCTATTATTTTAGAAAAGTGATAAGATCAACACAAATTAATCAGCTTTACATAAAATAAAACTAATATTGATAATTTTAGCCAACTCTACCGACCAGTTTCAGAGAAAACTTAATTGTATGCTAGAACTAATATAAGAAAATGCAAACATTGTTGTTTCACTTTTCACGATTTAAAGTTTCTATTATTTTAGAAAAGTGATAAGAACGGACCAAGTTAATCAGCTTTACATATAAAATAAAACTAATATTGATAATTTTAGCCAACTCTACCGACTAGTTTCAGAGAAAACTTAAATGTATGCTAGAACTAATATAAGAAAATGCAAACATAGTTGTTTCAGGTTTCACGATTTAAAGTTTCTATTATTTTAGAAAAGTGATAAGACAAGCTAATCAGCTTTACTAAAAATAAAACTTATATTGATAATTTTAGCCAACTCTACCGACTAGTTTCAGAGAAAACTTAATTGTATGCTAGAACTAATATAAGAAAATGCAAACATTGTTGTTTCACGTTTCACGATTTAAAGTTGCTATTATTTTAGAAAAGTGATAAGATCAACACAAATTAATCAGCTTTACTTAAAAAAAACTAATATTGATAATTTTAGCCAACTCTACCGACTAGTTTCAGAGAAAACTTAATTGTATGCTAGAATTAATATAAGAAAATGCAAACATTGTTGTTTCACGTTTCACGATTTAAAGTTTCTATTATTTTAGAAAAGTGATAAGAACGGACCAAGTTAATCAGCTTTACATGAAATAAAACTAATATTGATAATTTTAGCCAACTCTACCGACTAGTTTCAGAGAAAACTTCATTGTATGCTAGAACTAATATAAGAAATTGCAAACATTGTTGTTTCACGTTTCACGATTTAAAGTTGCTATTGTTTTAGAAAAGTGATAAGAACGGACCAAATTAATCAGCGTTACATAACATAAAACTAATATTGATAATTTTAGCCAACTCTACCGACTAGTTTCAGAGAAAACTTAATTGTATGCTAGAACTAATATAAGAAAATGCAAACATTGTTGTTTCACTTTTCACGATTTAAAGTTTCTATTATTTTAGAAAAGTGATAAGAACGGACCAAGTTAATCAGCTTTACATATAAAATAAAACTAATATTGATAATTTTAGCCAACTCTACCGACTAGTTTCAGAGAAAACTTAAATGTATGCTAGAACTAATATAAGAAAATGCAAACATTGTTGTTTCAGGTTTCACGATTTAAAGTTTCTATTATTTTAGAAAAGTGATAAGACAAGCTAATCAGCTTTACTAAAAATAAAACTTATATTGATAATTTTAGCCAACTCTACCGACTAGTTTCAGAGAAAACTTAATTGTATGCTAGAACTAATATAAGAAAATGCAAACATTGTTGTTTCACGTTTCACGATTTGAAGTTGGTATTATTTTAGAAAAGTGATAATAACGGACGAAATTAATCAGCTTTACATAACATAAAACTAATATTGATAATTTTAGCCAACTCTACCGACTAGTTTCAGAGAAAACTTAATTGTATTCTAGAACTAATATAAGAAAATGCAAACATTGTTGTTTCACGTTTCACAATTTAAAGTTGCTATTATTTTAGAAAAGTGATAAGTTCAACACAAATTAATCAGCTTTACATAACATAAAACTAATATTGATAATTTTAGCCAACTCTACCGACTAGTCTCAGAGAAAACTTAATTGTATGCTAGAACTAATATAAGAAAATGCAAACATTGTTGTTTCACTTTTCACGATTAAAAGTTGATATTATTTTAGAAAAGTGATAAGAACGGACCAAGTTAATCAGCTTTACTTAACATAAAACTAATATTGATAATTTTAGCCAACTCTACCGACTAGTTTCAGAGAAAATTTAATTGTATGCTAGAACTAATATAAGAAAATGCAAACATTTTTGTTTCACGTTTCACGATTTAAAGTTGCTATTATTTTAGAAAAGTGATAAGATCAACACAAATTAATCAGCTTTACATAAAATAAAACTAATATTGATAATTTTAGCCAACTCTACCGACCAGTTTCAGAGAAAACTTAATTGTATGCTAGAACTAATATAAGAAAATGCAAACATTGTTGTTTCACTTTTCACGATTTAAAGTTTCTATTATTTTAGAAAAGTGATAAGAACGGACCAAGTTAATCAGCTTTACATATAAAATAAAACTAATATTGATAATTTTAGCCAACTCTACCGCCTAGTTTCAGAGAAAACTTAAATGTATGCTAGAACTAATATAAGAAAATGCAAACATTGTTGTTTCAGGTTTCACGATTTAAAGTTTCTATTATTTTAGAAAAGTGATAAGACAAGCTAATCAGCTTTACTAAAAATAAAACTTATATTGATAATTTTAGCCAACTCTACCGACTAGTTTCAGAGAAAACTTAATTGTATGCTAGAACTAATATAAGAAAATGCAAACATTGTTGTTTCACGTTTCACGATTTAAAGTTGCTATTATTTTAGAAAAGTGATAAGATCAACACAAATTAATCAGCTTTACTTAAAAAAAACTAATATTGATAATTTTAGCCAACTCTACCGACTAGTTTCAGAGAAAACTTAATTGTATGCTAGAATTAATATAAGAAAATTCAAACATTGTTGTTTCACGTTTCACGATTTAAAGTTTCTATTATTTTAGAAAAGTGATAAGAACGGACCAAGTTAATCAGCTTTACATAAAATAAAACTAATATTGATAATTTTAGCCAACTCTACCGACTAGTTTCAGAGAAAACTTCATTGTATGCTAGAACTAATATAAGAAATTGCAAACATTGTTGTTTCACGTTTCACGATTTAAAGTTGCTATTGTTTTAGAAAAGTGATAAGAACGGACCAAATTAATCAGCGTTACATAACATAAAACTAATATTGATAATTTTAGCCAACTCTACCGACTAGTTTCAGAGAAAACTTAATTGTATGCTAGAACTAATATAAGAAAATGCAAACATTGTTGTTTCACTTTTCACGATTTAAAGTTTCTATTATTTTAGAAAAGTGATAAGAACGGACCAAGTTAATCAGCTTTACATATAAAATAAAACTAATATTGATAATTTTAGCCAACTCTACCGACTAGTTTCAGAGAAAACTTAAATGTATGCTAGAACTAATATAAGAAAATGCAAACATTGTTGTTTCAGGTTTCACGATTTAAAGTTTCTATTATTTTAGAAAAGTGATAAGACAAGCTAATCAGCTTTACTAAAAATAAAACTTATATTGATAATTTTAGCCAACTCTACCGACTAGTTTCAGAGAAAACTTAATTGTATGCTAGAACTAATATAAGAAAATGCAAACATTGTTGTTTCACGTTTCACGATTTGAAGTTGCTATTATTTTAGAAAAGTGATAAGATCAACACAAATTAATCAGCTTTACTTAAAAAAAACTAATATTGATAATTTTAGCCAACTCTACCGACTAGTTTCAGAGAAAACTTAATTGTATGCTAGAATTAATATAAGAAAATGCAATCATTGTTGTTTCACGTTTCACGATTTAAAGTTTCTATTATTTTAGAAAAGTGATAAGAACGGACCAAGTTAATCAGCTTTACATAAAATAAAACTAATATTGATAATTTTAGCCAACTCTACCGACTAGTTTCAGAGAAAACTTCATTGTATGCTAGAACTAATATAAGAAATTGCAAACATTGTTGTTTCACGTTTCACGATTTAAAGTTGCTATTGTTTTAGAAAAGTGATAAGAACGGACCAAATTAATCAGCGTTACATAACATAAAACTAATATTGATAATTTTAGCCAACTCTACCGACTAGTTTCAGAGAAAACTTCATTGTATGCTAGAACTAATATAAGAAAATGCAAACATTGTTGTTTCACGTTTCACGATTTAAAGTTGTTATTATTTTAGAAAAGTGATAAGAACGGACCAAATTAACCAGCGTTACATAACATAAAACTAATATTGATAATTTTAGCCAACTCTACCAACTAATTTCAGAGAAAACTTAATTGTATGCTAGAACTAATATAAGAAAATGCAAACATTGTTGTTTCACGTTTCACGATTTGAAGTTGGTATTATTTTAGAAAAGTGATAAGAACGGACGAAGTTAATCAGCTTTACATAACATAAAACTAATATTGATAATTTTAGCCAACTCTACCGACTAGTTTCAGAGAAAACTTAATTGTATTCTAGAACTAATATAAGAAAATGCAAACATTGTTGTTTCACGTTTCACAATTTAAAGTTGCTATTATTTTAGAAAAGTGATAAGTTCAACACAAATTAATCAGCTTTACATAACATAAAACTAATATTGATAATTTTAGCCAACTCTACCGACTAGTCTCAGAGAAAACTTAATTGTATGCTAGAACTAATATAAGAAAATGCAAACATTGTTGTTTCACCTTTCACGATTAAAAGTTGATATTATTTTAGAAAAGTGATAAGAACGGACCAAGTTAATCAGCTTTACTTAACATAAAACTAATATTGATAATTTTAGCCAACTCTACCGACTAGTTTCAGAGAAAATTTAATTGTATGCTAGAACTAATATAAGAAAATGCAAACATTTTTGTTTCACGTTTCACGATTTAAAGTTGCTATTATTTTAGAAAAGTGATAAGATCAACACAAATTAATCAGCTTTACATAAAATAAAACTAATATTGATAATTTTCGCCAACTCTACCGACCAGTTTCAGAGAAAACTTAATTGTATGCTAGAACTAATATAAGAAAATGCAAACATTGTTGTTTCACTTTTCACGATTTAAAGTTTCTATTATTTTAGAAAAGTGATAAGAACGGACCAAGTTAATCAGCTTTACATATAAAATAAAACTAATATTGATAATTTTAGCCAACTCTACCGCCTAGTTTCAGAGAAAACTTAAATGTATGCTAGAACTAATATAAGAAAATGCAAACATTGTTGTTTCAGGTTTCACGATTTAAAGTTTCTATTATTTTAGAAAAGTGATAAGACAAGCTAATCAGCTTTACATAAAATAAAACTTATATTGATAATTTTAGCCAACTCTACCGACTAGTTTCAGAGAAAACTTAATTGTATGCTAGAACTAATATAAGAAAATGTAAACATTGTTGTTTCACGTTTCACGATTTAAAGTTGCTATTATTTTAGAAAAGTGATAAGATCAACACAAATTAATCAGCTTTACTTAAAAAAAACTAATATTGATAATTTTAGCCAACTCTACCGACTAGTTTCAGAGAAAACTTAATTGTATGCTAGAATTAATATAAGAAAATGCAAACATTGTTGTTTCACGTTTCACGATTTAAAGTTTCTATTATTTTAGAAAAGTGATAAGAACGGACCAAGTTAATCAGCTTTACATAAAATAAAACTAATATTGATAATTTTAGCCAACTCTACCGACTAGTTCCGAGAAAACTTCATTGTATGCTAGAACTAATATAAGAAATTGCAAACATTGTTGTTTCACGTTTCACGATTTAAAGTTGCTATTATTTTAGAAAAGTGATAAGAACGGACCAAATTAACCAGCGTTACATAACATAAAACTAATATTGATAATTTTAGCCAACGTTACCGACTAGTTTCAGAGAAAATTTAATTGTATGCTAGAACTAATATAAGAAAATGCAAACATTGTTGTTTCACGTTTCACGATTTAAAGTTGCTATTGTTTTAGAAAAGTGATAAGAACGGACCAAATTAACCAGCGTTACATAACATAAAACTAATATTCATAATTTTAGCCAACTCTACCGACTAGTTTCAGAGAAAACTTAATTGTATGCTAGAACTAATATAAGAAAATGCAAACAATGTTGTTTCACGTTTCACGATTTGAAGTTTCTATTATTTTAGAAAAGTGATAAGAACGGACTAAATTAACCAGCGTTACATAACATAAAACTAATATTGATAATTTTAGCCAACTCTACCGACTAGTTTCAGAGAAAACTTAATTGTATACTAGAACTAATATAAGAAAGTGCAAACATTGTTGTTTCACGTTTCACGATTTAAAGTTGCTATTGTTTTAGAAAAGTGATAAGAACGGACCAAATTAATCAGCTTTACATATCATAAAACTAATATTGATAATTTTAGCCAACTCTACCGACTAGTTTCAGAGAAAACTTCATTGTATGCTAGAACTAATATAAGAAATTGCAAACATTGTTGTTTCACGTTTCACGATTTAAAGTTGCTATTATTTTAGAAAAGTGATAAAAACGGACTAAATTAACCAGCGTTACATAACATAAAACTAATATTGATAATTTTAGCCAACTCTACCGACTAGTTTCAGAGAAAACTTAATTGTATGCTAGAACTAATATAAGAATATGCAAACATTGTTGTTTCACGTTTCACGATTTGAAGTTGCTATTATTTTAGAAAAGTGATAAGTTCAACACAAATTGATCAGCTTTACATAAAATAAAACTAATATTGATAATTTTAGCCAACTCTACCGACTAGTTTCAGAGAAAACTTCATTGTATGCTAGAACTAATATAAGAAAATGCAAACATTCTTGTTTCATGTTTCACGATTTAAAGTTGCTATTGTTTTAGAAAAGTGATAAGAATAGACCAAATTAACCAGCGTTACATAACATAAAACTAATATTGGTAATTTTAGCCAATAGCCAACTCTACCGACTAGTTTCAGAGAAAACTTAATTGTATTCTAGAACTAATATAAGAAAATGCAAACATTGTTGTTTCACGTTTCACAATTTAAAGTTGCTATTATTTTAGAAAAGTGATAAGTTCAACACAAATTAATCAGCTTTACATAACATAAAACTAATATTGATAATTTTAGCCAACTCTACCGACTAGTCTCAGAGAAAACTTAATTGTATGCTAGAACTAATATAAGAAAATGCAAACATTGTTGTTTCACCTTTCACGATTAAAAGTTGATATTATTTTAGAAAAGTGATAAGAACGGACCAAGTTAATCAGCTTTACTTAACATAAAACTAATATTGATAGTTTTAGCCAACTCTACCGACTAGTTTCAGAGAAAATTTAATTGTATGCTAGAACTAATATAAGAAAATGCAAACATTTTTGTTTCACGTTTCACGATTTAAAGTTGCTATTATTTCAGAAAAGTGATAAGATCAACACAAATTAATCAGCTTTACATAAAATAAAACTAATATTGATAATTTTAGCCAACTCTACGACCAGTTTCGGAGAAAACTTAATTGTATGCTAGAACTAATATAAGAAAATGCAAACATTGTTGTTTCACTTTTCACGATTTAAAGTTTCTATTATTTTAGAAAAGTGATAAGAACGGACCAAGTTAATCAGCTTTACATATAAAATAAAACTAATATTGATAATTTTAGCCAACTCTACCGCCTAGTTTCAGAGAAAACTTAAATGTATGCTAGAACTAATATAAGAAAATGCAAACATTGTTGTTTCAGGTTTCACGATTTAAAGTTTCTATTATTTTAGAAAAGTGATAAGACAAGCTAATCAGCTTTACATAAAATAAAACTTATATTGATAATTTTAGCCAACTCTACCGACTAGTTTCAGAGAAAACTTAATTGTATGCTAGAACTAATATAAGAAAATGTAAACATTGTTGTTTCACGTTTCACGATTTAAAGTTGCTATTATTTTAGAAAAGTGATAAGATCAACACAAATTAATCAGCTTTACTTAAAAAAAACTAATATTGATAATTTTAGCCAACTCTACCGACTAGTTTCAGAGAAAACTTAATTGTATGCTAGAATTAATATAAGAAAATGCAAACATTGTTGTTTCACGTTTCACGATTTAAAGTTTCTATTATTTTAGAAAAGTGATAAGAACGGACCAAGTTAATCAGCTTTACATAAAATAAAACTAATATTGATAATTTTAGCCAACTCTACCGACTAGTTCCGAGAAAACTTCATTGTATGCTAGAACTAATATAAGAAATTGCAAACATTGTTGTTTCACGTTTCACGATTTAAAGTTGCTATTATTTTAGAAAAGTGATAAGAACGGACCAAATTAACCAGCGTTACATAACATAAAACTAATATTGATAATTTTAGCCAACGTTACCGACTAGTTTCAGAGAAAATTTAATTGTATGCTAGAACTAATATAAGAAAATGCAAACATTGTTGTTTCACGTTTCACGATTTAAAGTTGCTATTGTTTTAGAAAAGTGATAAGAACGGACCAAATTAACCAGCGTTACATAACATAAAACTAATATTCATAATTTTAGCCAACTCTACCGACTAGTTTCAGAGAAAACTTAATTGTATGCTAGAACTAATATAAGAAAATGCAAACAATGTTGTTTCACGTTTCACGATTTGAAGTTTCTATTATTTTAGAAAAGTGATAAGAACGGACTAAATTAACCAGCGTTACATAACATAAAACTAATATTGATAATTTTAGCCAACTCTACCGACTAGTTTCAGAGAAAACTTAATTGTATGCTAGAACTAATATAAGAAAGTGCAAACATTGTTGTTTCACGTTTCACGATTTAAAGTTGCTATTGTTTTAGAAAAGTGATAAGAACGGACCAAATTAATCAGCTTTACATATCATAAAACTAATATTGATAATTTTAGCCAACTCTACCGACTAGTTTCAGAGAAAACTTCATTGTATGCTAGAACTAATGTAAGAAATTGCAAACATTGTTGTTTCACGTTTCACGATTTAAAGTTGCTATTATTTTAGAAAAGTGATAAAAACGGACTAAATTAACCAGCGTTACATAACATAAAACTAATATTGATAATTTTAGCCAACTCTACCGACTAGTTTCAGAGAAAACTTAATTGTATGCTAGAACTAATATAAGAATATGCAAACATTGTTGTTTCACGTTTCACGATTTGAAGTTGCTATTATTTTAGAAAAGTGATAAGTTCAACACAAATTGATCAGCTTTACATAAAATAAAACTAATATTGATAATTTTAGCCAACTCTACCGACTAGTTTCAGAGAAAACTTCATTGTATGCTAGAACTAATATAAGAAAATGCAAACATTCTTGTTTCATGTTTCACGATTTAAAGTTGCTATTGTTTTAGAAAAGTGATAAGAATAGACCAAATTAACCAGCGTTACATAACATAAAACTAATATTGGTAATTTTAGCCAACTCTACCGACTAGTTTCAGAGAACACTTGATTTTATGCTAGAACTAATATAAGAAAATGCAAACATGGTTCTTTCACGTTTCACGATTTGAAGTTTCTATTATTTTAGAAAAGTGATAAGAACGGACCAAGTTAATCAGCTTTACATATTATAAAACTAATATTGATAATTTTAGCCAACTCTACCGACTAGTTTCAGAGAAAACTTAATTGTATGCTAGAACTAATATAAGAAAATGCAAACATTGTTGTTTCACGATTTAAAGTGGCTATTATTTTAGAAAAGTGATAAGAACGGACCAAGTTAATCAGCTTTACATAAAATAAAGCTAATATTGATAATTTTATCCAACTCTACCGACTAGTTTCAGAGAAAACTTAATTGTATGCTAGAACTAATATAAGAAAATGCAAACATTGTTGTTTCACGTTTCACGATTTAAAGTTGCTATTATTTTAGAAAAGTGATAAGAACGGACCAAATTAACCAGCGATACATAACATAAAACTAATATTGATAATTTTAGCCAACTCTACCGACTAGTTTCAGAGAAAACTTAATTGTATGCTAGAACTAATATAAGAAAATGCAAACATTGTTGTTTCACGCTTCACGATTTAAAGTTGCTATTATTTTAGAAAAGTGATAAGTTCAACACAAATTAATCAGCTTTACATAAAATAAAACTGATATTGATAATTTTAGCGAACTCTACCGACTAGTTTCAGAGAAAACTTAATTGTATGCTAGAACTAATATAAGAAAATGCAAACATTGTTGTTTCACGTTTCACGATTTAAAGTTTTTATTATTTTAGAAAAGTGATAAGAACGGACCAAATTAACCAGCGTTAAATAACATAAAACTAATATTGATAATTTTAGCCAACTCTACCGACTAGTTTCAGAGAAAACTTAATTTTATGCTAGAACTAATATAAGAAAATGCAAACATTGTTGTTTCACGATTTAAAGTTTCTATTATTTTAGAAAAGTGATAAGAACGGACCAAGTTAATCAGCTTTACATAAAATAAAACTAATATTGATAATTTTATCCAACTCTACCGACTAGTTTCAGAGAAAACTTGATTGTATGCTAGAACTAATATAAGAAAATGCAAACATTGTTGTTTCACGTTTCACGATTTAAAGTTGCTATTATTTTAGAAAAGTGATAAGAACGGACCAAATTAACCAGCGTTACATAACATCAAACTAATATTGATAATTTTAGCCAACTCTACCGACTAGTTTCAGAGAAAACTTAATTTTTTGCTAGAACTAATATAAGAAAATGCAAACATTGTTGTTTCACTTTTCACGATTTAAAGTTTCTATTATTTTAAAAAAGTGATAAGAACGGACCAAGTAAATCAGCTTTACATAAAATAAAACTAATATTGATAATTTTAGCCAATACTACGGACTAGTTTCAGAGAAAACTGTATGCTAGAACTAATATAAGAAAATGCAAACATTGTTGTTTCACGTTTCACGATTTAAAGTTGCTATTATTTTAGAAAAGTGATAAGAACGGACCAAGTTAATCAGCTTTACATAAAATAAAACTAATATTGATAATTTTAGCCAACTTTACCGACTAGTTTCAGAGAAAACTTAATTGTATGCTAGAACGAATATAAGAAAATGCAAACATTGATGTTTCACGTTTCACGATTTAAAGTTGCTATTATTTTAGAAAAGTGATAAGATCAACACAAATTAACCAGCGTTACATAACATAAAACTAATATTGATAATTTTAGCCAACTCTACCGACTAGTTTCAGAGAAAACTTAATTGTATGCTAGAACTAATATAAGAAGATGCAAACATTGTTGTTTCAAGTTTCACGATTTAAAGTTGCTATTATTTTAGAAAAGTGATAAGATCAACACAAATTAATCAGCGTTACATACCATAAAACTAATATTGATAATTTGAGCCAACTCTACCGACTAGTTTTAGAGAAAACTTCAATGTTTGCATTTTCTTATATTACTTCTAGCATACAATTAAGTTTTATCTGAAACTAGTCGGTAGAGTTGGCTAAAATTATCAATATTAGTTTTATTTTATGTAAAGCTGATTAATTTGTGTTGATCTTATCACTTTTCTAAAATAATAGCAACTTTAAATCGTGAAACGTGAAACAACAATGTTTGCATCTTCTTATATTAGTTCTAGCATACAATTAAGTTTTCTCTGAAACTAGTCGGTAGAGTTGGCTAAAATTATCAATATTAGTTTTATTTTATTTACAGCTGATTAATTTGTGTTGATCTTTTCACTTTTCTAAAATAATAGCAACTTTAAATCGTGAAACGTGAAACAACAATGTTTGCAAACATTGATGTAATTCACGATTTAAAGTTTGTATTATTTTAAAAAAGTGATAAGATCATCACAAATTAATCAGCTTTACATAACATAAAACTAATATTGATAATTTTAGCCAACTCTACCGACTAGTTTCAGAGAAAACTTAATTGTATGCTACAACTAATATAAGAAGATGTAACCATTGTTGTTTCAAGTTTAACGATTTAAAGTTGCTATTATTTTAGAAAAGTGATAAGATCAACACAAATTAATCAGCTTTACATAAAATAAAACTAATATTGATACTTTTAGCCAACTCTACCGACTAGTTTCAGAGAAAATTTAATTGTATGCTAGAACTAATATAAGACAATGCAAACATTGTTGTTTCACTTTTCACGATTTAAAGTTGCTATTACTTTTGATAATTTTAGCCAACTCTACCGACTAGTATCAGAGTAAACTTAATTGTATGCTAGAAGTAATATAAGAAAATGCAAACATTGTTGTTTCACGTTTCACGATTTGAAGTTGCTATTATTTTAGAAAAGTGATAAGATCAACACAAATTAACCAGCGTTACATAACATAAAACTAAAATTGATAATTTTAGCCAACTCTACCGACTAGTTTCAGAGAAAACTTAATTGTATGCTAGAAGTAATATAAGAAAATGCAAACATTGTTGTTTCACGTTTCACGATTTGAAGTTGCTATTATTTTAGAAAAGTGATAAGATCAACACAAATTAACCAGCGTTACATAACATAAAACTAATATTGATAATTTTAGCCAACTCTACCGACTAGTTTCAGAGAAAACTTAATTGTATGCTAGAAGTAATATAAGAAAATGCAAACATTGTTGTTTCACGTTTCACGATTTGAAGTTGCTATTATTTTAGAAAAGTGATAAGATCAACACAAATTAATCCGCTTTACATAACATAAAACTAATATTGATAATTTTAGCCAACTCTACCGACTAGTTTCAGAGAAAACTTAATTGTATGCTACAACTAATATAAGAAGATGTAAACATTGTTGTTTCAAGTTTCACGATTTAAAGTTGCTATTATTTTAGAAAAGTGATAAGATCAACACAAATTAATCAGCTTGACATAAAATAAAACTAATATTGATAATTTTAGCCAACTCTACCGACTAGTTTCAGAGAAAACTTAATTGTATGTTAGAACTAATATAAGAAAATGCAAACATTGTTGTTTCACGTTTCACGATTTAAAGTTGCTATTATTTTAGAAAAGTGATAAGATCAACACAAATTAACCAGCGTTACATAACATAAAACTAATATTGATAATTTTAGCCAACTCTAGCGACTAGTTTCAGAGAAAACTTAATGGTATGCTAGAAGTAATATAAGAAAATGCAAACATTGTTGTTTCACGTTTCACGATTTGAAGTTGCTATTATTTAGAAAAGTGATAAGATCAACACAAATTAATCAGCTTTACATAACATAAAACTAATATTGATAATTTTAGCCAACTGTACCAACTAGTTTCAGAGAAAACTTAATTGTATGCTAGAACTAATATATGACAATGCAAACATTGTTGTTTCACTTTTCACGATTTAAAGTTTGTATTATTTTAGAAAAGTGATAAGAACGGACCAAGTTAATCAGCTTTACATAAAATAAAACTAATATTGATAATTTTAGCCAACTCTACCGACTAGTTTCAGAGAAAACGGTATGCTAGAACTAATATAAGAAAATGCAAACATTGTTGTTTCACGTTTCACGATTTGAAGTTGCTATTATTTTAGAAAAGTGATAAGATCAACACAAATTAATCAGCTTTACATAACATAAAACTAATATTGATAATTTTAGCCAACTCTACCGACTAGTTTCAGAGAAAACTTAATTGAATGCTAGAACTAATATAAGAAAATGCAAACATTGTTGTTTCACGTTTCACGATTTAAAGTTGCTATTATTTTTGATAATTTTAGCCAACTGTACCAACTAGTTTCAGAGAAAACTTAATTGTATGCTAGAACTAATATATGACAATGCAAACATTGTTGTTTCACTTTTCACGATTTAAAGTTTGTATTATTTTAGAAAAGTGATAAGAACGGACCAAGTTAATCAGCTTTACATAAAATAAAACTAATATTGATAATTTTAGCCAACTCTACCGACTAGTTTCAGAGAAAACTGTATGCTAGAACTAATATAAGAAAATGCAAACATTGTTGTTTCAAGTTTCACGATTTAAAGTTGCTATTATTTTAGAAAAGTGATAAGATCAACACAAATTAATCAGCTTTACATAAAATAAAACTAATATTGATAATTTTAGCCAACTCTACCGACTAGTTTCAGAGAAAACTTAATTGTATGCTAGAACTAATATAAGAAAATGCAAACATTGTTGTTTCACGTTTCACGATTTAAAGTTTCTATTATTTTAGAAAAGTGATAAGATCGGACCAAATTAACCAGCGTTACATAAAATAAAACTAATATTGATAACTTTAGCCAACTCTACCGACTAGTTTCAGAGAAAACTTAATTTGATGCTAGAACTAATATAAGAAAATGCAAACATTGTTGTTTCACGTTTCACGATTCAAAGTTGCTATCATTTTAGAAAAGTGATAAGAACTTACCAAATTAACCAGCTTTACATAACATAAAACTAATATTGATAATTTTAGCCAACTCTACCGACTAGTTTCAGAGAAAACTTAATTGTATGCTAGAAGTAATATAAGAAAATGCAAACATTGTTGTTTCACGTTTCACGATTTAAAGTTTCTATTATTTTAGAAAAGTGATAAGAACGGACCAAATTAACCAGCGTTACATATCATAAAACTAATATTGATAATTTTGCCAACTCTACCGATTAGTTTCAGAGAAAACTTAATTGTATGCTAGAACTAATATAAGAAAATGCAAACATTGTTGTTTCACGTTTCACGATTTGAAGTTTCTATTATTTTAGAAAAGTGATAAGAACGGACCAAGTTAATCAGCTTTACATAACATAAAACTAATATTGATAATTTTAGCCAACTCTACCGACTAGTTTCAGAGAAAACTTAATTGTATGCTAGAACTAATATAAGAAAATGCAAACATTGTTGTTTCACGTTTCACGATTTAAAGTTTCTATTATTTTAGAAAAGTGATAAGAACGGACCAAATTAACCAGCGTTACATAACATAAAACTAATATTGATAATTTTAGCAAACTCTACCGACTAGTTTCAGAGAAAACTTAATTGTATGCTAGAACTAATATAAGAAAATGCAAACATTGTTGTTTCACGTGTCACGATTTAAAGTTGCTAATATTTTAGAAAAGTGATAAGATCAACACAAATTAACCAGCGTTACATAACATAAAACTAATATTGATAATTTTAGCCAACTCTACCGACTAGTTTCAGAGAAAACTTAATTGTATGCTAGAAGTAATATAAGAAAATGCAAACATTGTTGTTTCACGTTTCACGATTTAAAGTTTCTATTATTTTAGAAAAGTGATAAGAACGGACCAAATTAACCAGCGTTACATATCATAAAACTAATATTGATAATTTTGCCAACTCTACCGACTAGTTTCAGAGAAAACTTAATTGTA
The DNA here is from genome assembly GCA_958336335.1 of Dilophus febrilis. Taxonomy (NCBI): domain Eukaryota; kingdom Metazoa; phylum Arthropoda; class Insecta; order Diptera; family Bibionidae; genus Dilophus; species Dilophus febrilis. The sequence goes on from OY284473.1 coordinate 9,316,750, forward strand.
TGCTAGAACTAATATAAGAAAATGCAAACATTGTTGTTTCACGTTTCACGATTTGAAGTTTCTATTATTTTAGAAAAGTGATAAGAACGGACCAAGTTAATCAGCTTTACATAACATAAAACTAATATTGATAATTTTAGCCAACTCTACCGACTAGTTTCAGAGAAAACTTAATTGTATGCTAGAACTAATATAAGAAAATGCAAACATTGTTGTTTCACGTTTCACGATTGGTTTTCTCTGAAACTAGCCTGTAGAGTTGGCTAAAATTATCAATATTAGTTTTATGTTATGTAAAGCTGATTAATTTGTGTTGATCTTATCACTTTTCTAAAATAATAGCAACTTCAAATCGTGAAACGTGAAACAACAATGTTTGCATTTTCTTATATTAGTTCTAGCATACAGTTTTCTCTGAAACTAGTCGGTAGAGTTGGCTAAAATTATCAATATTAGTTTTATTTTATGTAAAGCTGATTAACTTGGTCCGTTCTTATCACTTTTCTAAAATAATACAAACTTTAAATCGTGAAAAGTGAAACAACAATGTTTGCATTGTCATATATTAGTTCTAGCATACAATTAAGTTTTCTCTGAAACTAGTCGGTAGAGTTGGCTAAAATTATCAATATTAGTTTTATGTTATGTAAAGCTGATTAATTTGTGTTGATCTTATCACTTTTCTAAATAATAGCAACTTCAAATCGTGAAACGTGAAACAACAATGTTTGCATTTTCTTATATTCGTTCTAGCATACAATTAAGTTTTCTCTGAAACTAGTCGGTAGAGTTGGCTAAAATTATCAATATTAGTTTTATTTTATGTCAAGCTGATTAATTTGTGTTGATCTTATCACTTTTCTAAAATAATAGCAACTTTAAATCGTTAAACTTGAAACAACAATGTATACATCTTCTTATATTAGTTGTAGCATACAATTAAGTTTTCTCTGAAACTAGTCGGTAGAGTTGGCTAAAATTATCAATATTAGTTTTATGTTATGTAAAGCGGATTAATTTGTGTTGATCTTATCACTTTTCTAAAATAATAGCAACTTCAAATCGTGAAACGTGAAACAACAATGTTTGCATTTTCTTATATTACTTCTAGCATACAATTAAGTTTTCTCTGAAACTAGTCGGTAGAGTTGGCTAAAATTATCAATTTTAGTTTTATGTTATGTAACGCTGGTTAATTTGTGTTAATTCTTATCACTTTTCTAAAATAATAGCAACTTCAAATCGTGAAACGTGAAACAACAATGTTTGCATTTTCTTATATTACTTCTAGCATACAATTAAGTTTACTCTGATACTAGTCGGTAGAGTTGGCTAAAATTATCAAAAGTAGTAGCAACTTTAAATCGTGAAAAGTGAAACAACAATGTTTGCATTGTCTTATATTACTTATAGCATACAATTAAGTTTACTCTGAAACTAGTCGGTAGAGTTGGCTAAAATTATCAATAATAGCAACTTTAAATCGTGAAACGTGAAACAAAAATGTTTGCATTTTCTTATATTAGTTCTAGCATACAATTAAGTTTTCTCTGAAACTAGGCGGTAGAGTTGGGTAAAATTATCAATATTAGTTTTATGTTATGTAACGCTGGTTAACTTGGTCCGTTCTTATCATTTTTCTAAAATAATAGCAACTTTAAATCGTGAAACGTGAAACAACAATGTTTGCATTTTCTTATATTAGTTCTAGCATACAGTTTTCTCTGAAAATAGTCGGTAGAGTTGGCTAAAATTATCAATATTAGTTTTATGTTATGAAAAGCTGATACAATTAAGTTTTCTCTGAAACTAGTCGATAGAGTTGGCTAAAATTATCAAAAGTAATAGCAACTTTAAATCGTGAAAAGTGAAACAACAATGTTTGCATTGTCTTATATTAGTTCTACCATACAATTAAATTTTCTCTGAAACTAGTCGGTAGAGTTGGCTAAAATTATCAATATTAGTTTTATTTTATGTAAAGCTGATTAATTTGCGTTGATCTTATCACTTTTCTAAAATAATAACAACTTTAAATCGTGAATCTTGAAACAACAATGTTTGCATTTTCTTATATTAGTTCTAGCAAACTATTAAGTTTTCTCTGAAACTAGTCGGTAGAGTTGGCTAAAATTATCAATATTAGTTTTATGTTATGTAAAGCTGATTAACTTGGTCCGTTCTTATCACTTTTCTAAAATAATAGAAACTTCAAATCGTGAAACGTGAAACAACAATGTTTGCATTTTCTTATATTAGTTCTAGCATACAATTAAGTTTTCTCTGAAACTAATCGGTAGAGTTGGGAAAATTATCAATATTAGTTTTATGTTATGTAACGCTGGTTAATTTAGTCCGTTCATATCACTTTTCTAAAATGATAGAAACTTTAAATCGTGACACGTGAAACAACAATGTTTGCATTTTCTTATATTAGTTCTAGCATACAATTAAGTTTTCTCTGAAACTAGTCGGTAGAGTTTGCTAAAATTATCAATATTAGTTTTATGTTATGTAACGCTGGTTAATTTGGTCCGTTCTTATCACTTTTCTAAAATAATAGAAACTTTAAATCGTGAAACGTGAAACAACAATGTTTGCATTTTCTTATATTAGTTCTAGCATACAATTAAGTTTTCTCTGAAACTAGTCGGTAGAGTTGGCTAAAATTATCAATATTAGTTTTATTTTATGTAAAGCTGATTAATTTGTGTTGATCTTATCACTTTTCTAAAATAATAGCAACTTTAAATCGTGAAACTTGAAACAACAATGTTTGCATTTTCTTATATTAGTTCTTGCATACAATTAAGTTTTCTCTGAAACTAGTCGGTAGAGTTGGCTAAAATTATCAATATTAGTTTTATGTTATGCAAAACTGATTAATTTGTGTTGATCTTATCACTTTTCTAAAATAATAGCAACTTCAAATCGTGAAACGTGAAACAACAATGTTTGCATTTTCTTATATTACTTCTAGCATACAATTAAGTTTTCTCTGAAACTAGTCGGTAGAGTTGGCTAAAATTATCAAAAATAATAGCAACTTTAAATCGTGAAACGTGAAACAACAATGTTTGCATTTTCTTATATTAGTTCTAGCATTCAATTAAGTTTTCTCTGAAACTAGTCGGTAGAGTTGGCTAAAATTATCAATATTAGTTTTATGTTATGTAAAGCTGATTAATTTGTGTTGATCTTATCACTTTTCTAAAATAATAGAAACTTTAAATCGTGAAACGTGAAACAACAATGTTTGCATTTTCTTATATTAGTTCTAGCATTCAATTAAGTTTTCTCTGAAACTAGTCGGTAGAGTTGGCTAAAATTATCAATATTAGTTTTATGTTTTGTAAAGCTGATTAATTTGTGTTGATCTTATCACTTTTCTAAAATAATAGAAACTTTAAATCGTGAAACGTGAAACAACAATGTTTGCATTTTCTTATATTAGTTCTAGCATACAATTAAGTTTTCTCTGAAACTAGTCGGTAGAGTTGGCTAAAATTATCAATATTAGTTTTATTTTATGTAAAGCTGATTAATTTGTGTTGATCTTATCACTTTCCTAAAATAATAGCAACTTTAAATCGTGAAACGTGAAACAACAATGTTTGCATTTTCTTATATTAGTTCTAGCATTCAATTAAGTTTTCTCTGAAACTAGTCGGTAGAGTTGGCTAAAATTATCAATATTAGTTTTATGTTATGTAAAGCTGATTAATTTGTGTTGATCTTATCACTTTTCTAAAATAATAGCAACTTCAAATCGTGAAACGTGAAACAACAATGTTTGCATTTTCTTATATTAGTTCTAGCATACAATTAAGTTTTCTCTGAAACTAGTCGGTAGAGTTGGCTAAAATTATCAATATTAGTTTTATTTTATGTAAAGCTGATTAACTTGGTCCGTTCTTATCACTTTTCTAAAATAATACAAACTTTAAATCGTGAAAAGTGAAACAACAATGTTTGCATTGTCATATATTAGTTCTAGCATACAATTAAGTTTTCTCTGAAACTAGTCGGTAGAGTTGGCTAAAATTATCAATATTAGTTTTATGTTATGTAAAGCTGATTAATTTGTGTTGATCTTATCACTTTTCTAAATAATAGCAACTTCAAATCGTGAAACGTGAAACAACAATGTTTGCATTTTCTTATATTAGTTATAGCATACAATTAAGTTTTCTCTGAAACTAGTCGCTAGAGTTGGCTAAAATTATCAATATTAGTTTTATGTTATGTAAAGCTTATTAATTTGTGTTGATCTTATCACTTTTCTAAAATAATAGAAACTTCAAATCGTGAAACGAGAAACAACAATGTTTGCATTTTCTTATATTAGTTCCAGCATACAATGAAGTTTTCTCTGAAACTAGTCGGTAGATTGGCTAAAATTATCAATATTAGTTTTATGTTATGTAAAGCTGATTAATTTGTGTTGATCTTATCACTTTTCTAAAATAATAGCAACTTCAAATCGTGAAACGTGAAACAACAAAGTTTGCATTTTCTTATATTACTTCTAGCATACAATTAAGTTTTCTCTGAAACTAGTCGGTAGAGTTGGCTAAAATTATCAATATTAGTTTTATGTTATGTAACGCTGGTTAATTTGTGTTGATCTTATCACTTTTCTAAAATAATAGCAACTTCAAATCGTGAAACGTGAAACAACAATGTTTGCATTTTCTTATATTACTTCTAGCATACAATTAAGTTTTCTCTGAAACTAGTCGGTAGAGTTGGCTAAAATTATCAATATTAGTTTTATGTTATGTAACGCTGGTTAATTTGTGTTGATCTTATCACTTTTCTAAAATAATAGCAACTTCAAATCGTGAAACGTGAAACAACAATGTTTGCATTTTCTTGTATTACTTCTAGCATACAATTAAGTTTACTCTGAAACTAGTCGGTAGAGTTGGCTAAAATTATCAAAAGTAATAGCAACTTTAAATCGTGAAAAGTGAAACAACAATGTTTGCATTGTCTTATATTAGTTCTAGCATACAATTAAATTTTCTCTGAAACTAGTCGGTAGAGTTGGCTAAAATTATCAATATTAGTTTTATTTTATGTAAAGCTGATTAATTTGTGTTGATCTTATCACTTTTCTAAAATAATAGCAACTTTAAATCGTTAAACTTGAAACAACAATGTTTACATCTTCTTATATTAGTTGTAGCATACAATTAAGTTTTCTCTGAAACTAGTCGGTAGAGTTGGCTAAAATTATCAATATTAGTTTTATGTTATGTAAAGCTGATTAATTTGTGATGATCTTATCACTTTTCTAAAATAATAGCAACTTTAAATCGTGAAACGTGAAACAACAATGTTTGCATTTTCTTATATTAGTTCTAACATACAATTAAGTTTTCTCTGAAACTAGTCGGTAGAGTTGGCTAAAATTATCAATATTAGTTTTATGTTATGTAACGCTGTTTAATTTGGTCCGTTCTTATCACTTTTCTAAAATAATAGAAACCTTAAATCGTGAAACAACAATGTTTGCATTTTCTTATATTAGTTCTAGCATACAATTAAGTTTTCTCTGAAACTAGTCGGTACAGTTGGCTAAAATTATCAATATTAGTTTTATTTTATGTAAAGCTGATTAATTTGTGTTGATCTTATCACTTTTCTAAAATAATAGCAACTTTAAATCTTGAAACTTGAAACAACAATGTTTGCATCTTCTTATATTAGTTCTAGCATACAATTAAGTTTTCTCTGAAACTAGTCGGTAGAGTTGGCTAAAATTATCAATATTAGTTTTATGTTATGTAAAGCTGATTAATTTGTGTTGATCTTATCACTTTTCTAAAATAATAGCAACTTTAAATCGTTAAACTTGAAACAACAATGTTTACATCTTCTAATTTTAGTTGTAGCATACAATTAAGTTTTCTCTGAAACTAGTCGGTAGAGTTGGCTAAAATTATCAAAAATAATAGCAACTTTAAATCGTGAAACGTGAAACAACAATGTTTGCATTTTCTTATATTAGTTCCAGCATTCAATTAAGTTTTCTCTGAAACTAGTCGGTAGAGTTGGCTAAAATTATCAATATTAGTTTTATGTTATGTAAAGCTGATTAATTTGTGTTGATCTTATCACTTTTCTAAAATAATAGCAACTTTAAATCGTGAAACTTGAAACAACAATGTTTGCATTTTCTTATATTAGTTCTAGCATACAATTAAGTTTTCTCTGAAACTAGTCGGTAGAGTTGGCTAAAATTATCAATATTAGTTTTATGTTATGCAAAGCTGATTAATTTGTGTTGATCTTATCACTTTTCTAAAACAATAGCAACTTCAAATCGTGAAACGTGAAACAACAATGTTTGCATTTTCTTATATTACTTCTAGCATACAATTAAGTTTTCTCTGAAACTAGTCGGTAGAGTTGGCTAAAATTATCAAAAATAATAGCAACTTTAAATCGTGAAACGTGAAACAACAATGTTTGCATTTTCTTATATTAGTTCTAGCATTCAATTAAGTTTTCTCTGAAACTAGTCGGTAGAGTTGGCTAAAATTATCAATATTAGTTTTATGTTATGTAAAGCTGATTAATTTGTGTTGATCTTATCACTTTTCTAAAATAATAGCAACTTCAAATCGTGAAACGTGAAACAACAATGTTTGCATTTTCTTATATTACTTCTAGCATACAATTAAGTTTTCTCTGAAACTAGTCGGTAGAGTTGGCTAAAATTATCAATATTAGTTTTATGTTATGTAAAGCTGATTAATTTGTGTTGATCTTATCACTTTTCTAAATAATAGCAACTTCAAATCGTGGAACGTGAAACAACAATGTTTGCATTTTCTTATATTACTTCTAGCATACAATTAAGTTTTCTCTGAAACTAGTCGGTAGAGTTGGCTAAAATTATCAATATTAGTTTTATGTTATGTAACGCTGGTTAATTTGTGTTGATCTTATCACTTTTCTAAAATAATAGCAACTTTAAATCGTGAAACGTGAAACAACAATGTTTGCATTTTCTTATATTCGTTCTAGCATACAATTAAGTTTTCTCTGAAACTAGTCGGTAGAGTTGGCTAAAATTATCAATATTAGTTTTATTTTATGTCAAGCTGATTAATTTGTGTTGATCTTATCACTTTTCTAAAATAATAGCAACTTTAAATCGTTAAACTTGAAACAACAATGTTTACATCTTCTTATATTAGTTGTAGCATACAATTAAGTTTTCTCTGAAACTAGTCGGTAGAGTTGGCTAAAATTATCAATATTAGTTTTATGTTATGTAACGCTG